>JACRUU010000006.1:3258721-3263721 GCA_030449085.1 Kryptopterus vitreolus
AAAAACAAAAATCCTTTTTGCTCGTGCCGCGCCTGGACCCGGAGGCTGCGCTCGTGCGCCCGGACGTCACGCGGCGCGTCAACTTGTGGCGCGTGCCCAGCGGTGCAGCACCGACTCCGCCGCCCTGCGTTGCCCAGGGCAACCGACAAACCGACAAGCATCAACTACGCTAAACAATAACTCCCGACTTTCTAACTTTCACACATGCGTTTGTTGTCCACCACCTTTTTATTTTTCCCTTCAGTCCTGTATTTTTTAAACCCCTACATAGTTTACACACACACACACACACACACACACACACACACACACACACACACACACACACACTGTGTGTCTATTTTAATGTTCAAGCAACTTTCACAATCCAACCTGCAAGACACATTCATCACACATTCAGGACACACTGTTCTCATCCTTGTGTCTTACACACACTCACACACACACACACACACACACACACACACACACACACACCTTCATAACACCTTCATTACATCCACCTGTTTACAATCTTTAATGAGGACTAAATTGTGTGTTTAGGTGAAAGATACACATTAAGGGGCACACACACACACACACACACACACACACACACACACACACACACACACTCACACACACACACATTTGTGATGCTTATTACAGTATGTAGCTGAAAGCCAATAATTATAACAGTTAGTTTTGTGCTAATATAAAACATCTTGATCCACTATAATTTCATATTTTTTCTCTTCTCAGATACTTTCAGCATTCAGCAGCAACATGGCTTTGCCCAGTGTTTACACTCTGACCCGGGACAATCCACAAAAAAAAATCAACAGCGTGGATGTGCACATCTTATATACATCTTATATACGCATGCCATGGGTTAAAATAACATCTGTACATCAGGAGAGCACATCTGGACTGTAAATGGTCTACACTCTAGAAGTGAAGATACACCACGTCCACCTCCAGCATGAAAGTTACACACTGAAAGTGTGAACACAAGGCAAGATCTTTACCATCACAACCTGATTTATTTTCCACATGCAAAATAAATGCCAACCACACACACACACACACACACACACACACACACACACACCACACACACACACACACACACACACACACACACACACACACACACACACACACACACACACACACACATGATGTTCACTCACACACACACACACACACACACACACACACCACACATACACACACACACACACACACACACACACACACACACACACACACACACACACACCCACACACACCACACCCACACCACACACACACACACACCACAAACACACACACAAACACAAACATGATGTTCACACACAACACACACACACACACACACTACACACACACACACACAATGATGTACACACACACACACACACATACACACATACACACACACACACACACACACACACACACACACACACACGAGATAAATATACAAACAAATAAATAATCCTGTTTTGAGTCCTGTACATGATCTGATCCCAACAATAAACACTCATGTGGTAAGTTTGATGTTTGGAGATGTAAAGGAAGGAGTCTCCAGTGCCAGGCTTTCGTAGCTGATCCTGATCACTTCCGTGTGTCAGTGTTTTCATCTTTAACTGGAAGTTAAAAAGAATTCTAGGACGCTCTTTGTTTTATTCATGTTTGCTGCCACGTTTGCAAATGTTTTTTTTTGTGTGTGTGTGTGTGTGTTTTTTTCTTTATCTCTTGAGGAGAGAAATGAGAGTCAGGCTGCGTCACGAGACGATTCTCAGCATTCCTGAACTGTAACGCTGTTTATATTTATAGATTATTATATCATTTACTTCAATTCTTATTAATGGACACATTTATTGCTTTTTTTCTTGGATTTCTGCATAAATTAGTTATAATTATATATATATTTTCCTCATCATATGTACGGTTAACCATGTATTTAATGTTTTTAGAACACAAAAACATTATAATAGATATAAAATGTTTGCATGAGATATTTAAGGATGTATTTGAAGGTTAAAAGTCACGGTGCTGAAGAATAGTTTTGCGAGTCAAATGAGAGTGATGAATTTTGTGCAGGTCGACAGGACAACACACACACACACACACACACACACACACACACACACACACACACACACACACACACACACACACCACACACACACACACACACACACCACACTCACACTCGGAGTATCGACACTGATCTGACATGGGAAAGAGCGCCTGGGGAAATCAGTCTTAGTGCCATTGCTGGTGATGAATTTAAAATCAATGCTCCATTTTCTCTCATTTCAACACTTTATTGAAACGCGTGCGTTGGTGTTTTTATCTTTGTGCCTTATTTATGTCTTTTGATCCCATTGTGTCCGAATGTTCTATTTATTTATATTTTCATATTTACTTAATATAATAATAATAATAATTTTTCTCTCAGATGCCTTTGTTATAAATTTTATTTATAAAAATAATTATTTATGTTGAAAAATAATGCATTTAGTGTATGCAACATATTAATACATTAATAAACATGCAAGTGTTTATTATAATAGTTTTTTTATGTTTTAAAAACTATTGTATATAAGGCATGAGGTTAAACCCATTTAGTTTGTCAATGTTGTCCTACAAACTAAACAATCCTTTGATGGTATTCTTACTTTGCAAGAAAAGAGCTTTAACACAACGCTCTAATGTAATAATAATAATAATAATAATAATAATAATAATAATAATAATAATAATAAATAAATACTGTAAGCGTTTAATACACTTTAATGCAAATAATTGCACCAAAATAAGGAACATTTTTCTCTTTTTAAAAAACTATTTGTTAGTATATAAATTAGTATTAGTACTAGTTATTAGTATAACTATTAGTATATAAATATATAATCTCATAAAATATAAATATATAATCAAATCAAGTCATCTTTAATCAGTGCCAAGTCATTTATCACGTGATAATAATAATAATAATAATAATAATAATAATAATAATAATAATAATAATAATAATAATAAAAATAATAATAATAAATAATAATAATAATATACTTCATATATTTGACGACGTTTGCCTTTTTGTATATTTATTTGCATGTTCAAGGAAATAAAAAAAACAGATTATATCCGATGATAAAGTCTGGATCTGAACCTGTGGAAGACTTTATTTACTCACCAACAAAGACGCAAATAATCACCGCAACGTGGAATGAATTCATTTTATATGTTTAAAGTTGTTTCCGGTTACAGAGAGATTTATTTTATTTTTGGTTTTAAAAAAAATACTACGATCTTCTTTGGAATATTTACTTGATACCTATTATAATATTAATAATATATTTATTTGCATTAGTTTTCTTATGCCTTTATTTGTATATTTATTTTAAACGTTCTTGTATTTTTTCGGAATAAAATGAATAATAATAAAAACAATACTAAGGTTTGGAGTGAACATTACGAACACTTTAAAACCAATGTTTATATATATATATTATATATATATATATATATATATATATATATATATATATATATATATATATATATATATGCATGTATTGTTTTTTTATTTATATATTTTTAAAAAATATATAATGAATATTAGATATTTTGGTTTTAATAATTTTCACCAAAAAAATGAAAGAAAAAAAATTCTTTATATTCGAAGCGATTGAAATGGCGTTTTGGGTCGAAGTGTGTGTGTGTGTGTGTGTGTGTGTGTGTGTGTGTGTGTGTGTGTGTGTGTGTGTGTGTGTGTGTGTGCGCGCGCGGTACCGGGTGAAGCGGGCGGCAGGTGCGTTACCTGCACGCGGGAACCCGACACCTGCCTCATACCTGAAAGCTTTTCGGGCTGTCGCGCGGGCGCACGTGGCCTCCCGGAGCCTCCGACCCGGCCGGTGTGAAATGACAGAGCGCGCGCGCCCGCGCTCACCAGCTGCTCACAATAGCGCTCATTACGTATTAATAACGCGAAAGAGAACAGGTAAAGACTTCAGCGTGCAGCCTGTTTATATCTAACCGCACATTCCCCCCACAAACAAAACGTAGTTATTTATTTATGTTTTTATTTATTTGTTTGTTTGTTTGTTTGTTTGTTTGCTTGCTTGTTTGTTTGTTTGATCTCACTTGTAAACAGCGGCCACGAACAATTGCATTTCATTTTTTCCTCTTTTTCTGTTCTGTTGCTTTCGGTTTTAATAGGACGTAATGTAAATATTTTGCACCGTTAAATAAAATAAATATAAATGATAAATTACATGACATTAATCTCGTTAAAAAGCATGTGCAATAATAATAATAATAATAATAATAATAATAATAATAACAACAACACAAAATGAACTAATAAAAAACAAAACCAATAGTAAAAAATAAATAGGAAATAAATAAATAAACAAGTATTAGTGAAGATGGTGATGTTCCTCTGAGAGAAGAACAGCGCACTAAACACCACCTTTTCTGGTCTCTGAGGAAGCTTCAGGTTGCACGCTGAGATGTAGTAGATGTTGTGTAGCATTAAAAATAAATGTATGGGACAGAAATAAAGGTAAATATTCACTCCATGCACCTTTCTGGGGTCAAACGATACAACACGAGCAAGTGACCGAAATGATGCAAGAATATAGAAATAATAAATAAATATACACAAAATGGTGTTTTATTATTATAATAATCATTATAATCGTTATAATAAATATAACTCTTATTTTAATATGAATTATTCATATCTGTGCTATAACACGGAAATACACCTAAACTTCTAGTCCCTGATAGTGATGTCAAGTTTTTGCTTTTCTTTGTTGATTCCCATAAATCATGCAAAGAATATTATGCACATAAAAGAAAAATAAAAACAAAAACAAATAGAATAGAATAGAATTAAATGCACGCTTACCTTGTCCCGAACTGTATCTGGAGAAATTTCCAGGATTTTGGCAGCTCGATCCAGGATGTTCGAGCAGCATTGCGGCACAGGTTTAAAAACA
>JACRUU010000006.1:3268721-3291221 GCA_030449085.1 Kryptopterus vitreolus
GCTGGTGAAACTGTCCAACCGCTCGGCCTGGCTGCTCCCTCTGCGTTTAACGGCCTTACCCACGTCCATTCAGGAGCTCGTCGTGTCGGCGACACCGTCAGACCTTTTGTTCGTCAGTGTAGAAGGAGGACGGCGGTCTACTGTATCTGTCTGAACATCTGAGGAAGATGTTTATTAAATAACGTGTATGCGAGGTGAAATCGACCGCATTTTATACACCGTAACTCGAGCTAGTTTTGGGAAAAGGTAGGCTTTTTTTGCTTATTTTATTTATTTATTTATTTATTTATTTTGCTTATTTTATATTTTGTTTAATACTTTTAATAAAATCTTTGCATTTTCGGCAAGCGCAATCTGTGCCAAATAAAGAAAAAGTGTGAGCCAACAATTTACGAGTTGGGATTTATAGCGGTGATGTTTTATGTTTTGTTTTTAGTAGCATTTACCACTAAAAGTGTAAACACGGACCAGAATAATGAATTAGCTCATATTCATTCATTCATCTTCTAGCGCTTTATCCGATCTTTCCTCGGGTCACGAGGAGTCAGGCTTCTATGGGCATTAATGCAGGATACACCCTGGATGGAATGCCAACCCATCACACACACACACACACACACATATTCATACACTAGAGACAATTTTCCAAGGTGCCAATCAACCTACCCTGCATGTTTTTGGACCGGCGGAGGAAACCGGAGAACCTGGAGAAAACCCCCCTGAGGCACGGGGAGAACATGCACAAACTCCACACACACATGGCCGAGACGGGAATCGAACCCGGACCCTGGAGGTGTGAGGCGAACGTGCTAACCACTAAACCACCGTGCTCCTCTGGGATTAGCTCATATTGAGGATGTTTTAAAAAGATCTGGCTAAACATGAGATTACACTAATCGTGTAAATCACATACCTTTGGTTCAGAAGTGTTTGTGTTGTTGTTGTTTTTTGGATAGTTACAGGTTGCGATTCGTCAAGGTTATGTAGGTTAAGTAGATGGTTAATTCATCTCAGACACTTGTAAATGCTTTGCTTAAGCATGTCTGTGTGCAGCATTTGGTCCAACAGCAGGTCCCCATGGAGCAGAACCGTGGAGAGAAAAGAGAGAAAGTGCGCTTCGGTTCAAAGGGCCATGCCACATCCAGCGAGCATCAACCTCGCCAATATTGACATGCTAATGATGTGCAACTCGGAGAACAAAAGGCGCGGCGCTCTGACTGCACGCAGGCACAATGGCCCTTATCCCCGGGCCCTGACACTTTTACGACCCGACATGTGTCGCTTGTTTCACGCTCACACAATGAGAAGATCCCTGGTGGAATCTGCGCCCTCTCCGGGTCCGGCGTTTCCTTTCTCTTTGTCTGTCACGGCCCCGTATTTCACCCGCTCTCTAGTGACCTCGAGGGCCGAGGCTTGATTTGGAGTGTTTTGTAAAGGCTTTGTTTTTTTTTTTTTTTTTTTTTTTTTTTAAACAAGGGCCATGCTGGCTCTTCGCCATCTCAGACGCAGTGAGAGGGTGGGTCAAAGGTCAAACCACTTAGGAGGGGATAACCCTGGGCTGCTGGAGGATGATGCAGGGGATGCTGACCTGCCCAGGACGAGTCTGGCTACTAGGTGGTCTCTGGGTCCAAGACAAAAACTCGAAAAAGGCATCTCAAACTTTACTTATACACGCAAGATTTACTGCATTTCATTTCAGTGATCCAAGGAAATATTTATTTGAATATTATAAAATTTTCCTAAACATGAGCAACATAGAAAACATCTGACACGCATTTGTTTGTTTTTATAGTAAACAAAACTGTGCAACAAACTCACATTTATTTTCATTTAAACTGTCGCCTTTGTTAATAACATTCACTTTTGGATGGTAGGAAATTTAATAGTAATTTCTTGTTAATTGAAATGTTATTTGTTTAGTGTTGGTTTGAAGTGTAAAATATGGGACGTGGCTCCTTTAAGAATTGTGTTCCGGTTGCTTTTCCATATAAACTGGTGATACGGTGTTTAGGTTATACGGAAGCGCTTTATTGCGTTCAGTAAAAATGCGCTTTATTGCAGTAATACGGATTTGGGAATGCGATGCGCTTGCGTAAGGTTCCATACGGTAATATACGCTAATATAGTGAGGAGATCGTACCTGTTGTGAATGCGCAGCTAGGGGGCGTAATCGAGGGGATATTAGGAAGTGTGAGTGGATGCACACTCGCACAACACGACTCAGAGTGAAGGAGCAGATCGCTCACATAGTAATGCACGCTGCGTTATAACATGCATTAATAACATTAGCACGGTTAAACTCAATTTGCATTAATGTTTTAATAACTTTGACAGCCCTAATATCTATATATATATATATATATATATATATATATATATATATATATATATATATATATATATATTACAATATTAAAGTGTATATACAATACTGTATATTGCTGTATGGACTGATTTGAAGGACATTTTGTCCACACGTTTGTCACCCCTACAGACTCTGTGCATCATCCCCTCTGTCTTCACTCCTCCCTGTTTTCCTGGCGACGATTTTGCGAGACGCACGAGATCTCGGCTCGGCCTCCTCTAATGATGGATGTAATGACTCCGTGGCAAAATTAATGTATTTATTATTTGTAATTTATCCAGGTATTAATCACGCGGCGTGTCGGCGTGTGCGGCGGACAAATGGGCTGTCAGGAAGAGCATGGGGGTCAGGTGTTTAAAAGCTTGCATTTATCATCGTGTCGTGATTACACGTCATTACTGCTGAGCTGGTCTTGATTAGAAAACAATTCATTGGGCTTTCTGCAAATCACACAGGTTGGAAGTGCGACTCGCCGAGCTGAGATTCCTCATTTTTTTTTCCTTTTGGGCTTTTTATTTATTTATTTATTTTCCTGGAATTGTTTTCATCAGCAAGTTACAGCCATTATCCTTTCAGTGCCTTTAGAGGACCTTCGCTGAGTCAAGGCTAGGCGGCACAAGACGAATGAACCTTAGTGTGTGTGTGTGTGTGTGTGTGTGTGTGTGTGTGTGTGTCAGCAGTGTGTTTCCTTGCGTCTCATTCCATCTTTCTTTCCAGCAGCAGCAGGATTTAGAGATAGTGGCTAAGACCTCGCCTGCACATGACCTCCGGCCCGTAATCCTGCTGTCTCAGACTCATGACCCACTTTCTTGGAGGAACAGGAGGGCACTTGGGGGTGACAGGGGTTTTTTTTTTGGGGGGGGGGGGGGGGGGGGGGGGCGTTTTAGAGGGTAAGTGAGAGGGGAAACACAGGGCGATTTGGGGTAGAGGAGGTCAAGGCGTCCGAGACAAAAGGTCTGGATGGACTCATTCACAAACGCGACTCCACCAGCCGTGGTGTCCCGGGTCACGCCCGAGTCCGTCCCAGTCATGCAGGAACAACCAGATACATATAGATACATATATATACTACGTTGTACACGGGAAAGATGCGGCTCCTTGTGGAGCAAGAGGAATAAAACACTATTCGGAAGCTGCAATAAAAAAAGAGATACAAATCATTTATGTGCATATAATTAGACATTTGGAAATGTTACATCTGAGAAGTTTGTCTTCATGGAGGTCCGAATCTGTCCTCGAGGTCCTGCAGCGCAAAGATCAATGTTCACTTCATGAATCTTTGTTTTTTTTTACATAGAGAACCTCCTCACCTGCAGGAAAACATGTCGTTTCCTGAATCACATTTGCTAATAAGTGTGAATTCATAAAAGATATGGAGGATGCGATTGTATTTCTCTTTCCCGCTCTCTGTGCTCAGAGGGATCCATGTGTAGGCTCCATAATGACTTTCTTAAAACCCAGCGTTAATCCGAAGGGATAAAACGGCATCCGCTTCTTTATCGTCGCTTGATGCGAGCGTTAGTTCATATTGCGACGTTTTTCGGAGATGTGTGCGGTCTTCCTTCGCTCTTTAACCTAATCCCGGGCAGACTTTAAGTGTCGGCTGCTGGAGGGGGAGGAGAAGAGGACAAGCATGTGCCATTAATTCCTTAACCCCCGAGACTTAGGACAAAGTAGGCCAAGACACAAAAACAACAAAATGCACTCGAGTCCATGATACATATATTACATCCGTAAACAAACGCCGAGGTTTTTCCGGTTTTTTCCTGGTTTTCCTTCCAGTTCATCAATAAATGTTAATACGGTCGACCCCCGGGAAAGTCACGGCTCAGAGTTCACGACCTCAGTCGTCCGCCGATATTTCCTTATGGCCTAAAAAAATTCGGATCGCTTTTTCACTGCAATATGCGTTTTTTTTTTTAACACTAAATCATTTATTTCATTCCTCCATTCATTTAGTACCAGTCCATTAACTGTATTTCTTTTTTTTATTTATTAAATTAAATGATTACTAAATTTACGCTACTTATTACCAAAGAAAATGCACCGTAGTGTGGTACTGTAGCGTTTACGCCTTTACCTTTACGTTCTTTTATTAAGGGAAGGCAAGGCAAGTTTATTCATAGAGCTAGATTTTATACACAATGGTAATTCAAAGTACAGAAAAAGAAATAAAATAATGATTAGAATAATTACAAAACAAGTAATAATCAACAATAAAAATGGTGTAAAATGAATAAAAACAGGGATAAAATGATTATAAATAAAGTGCAGTGTAAAGTACAACGCTGCCTTTGAAATTAAATTGTTTTGGGGTATATTTCTGCTTTATAAACTATAAAAATAGGCATTTTTGGGCCTGATCGGTGCGTGCATTAGGAACTTACCCCGCCCATTTCATGTATGGAATGCCTGCTATAGTACATAAAGGTACATAAAGGCTTTATAGATTAGTATGGAGTAGGTTTGAACACGTATGTTGTCTGTTTGGCCAAAGGATGTAGGTTTGATTGGGATCAATATATAAAATACACCTGCTTTAGACTGTGTTGGGTCGGAACGAGTAGCAGAAGAGTGTTGGGCTGAGCAGGTCGTTTTAAGGGGTTTGGATGTGGCAGGACTTCCATCTGTTGAAACCCGAGTGTGTGGAAACTGTGGACAGCCGCCCAGGTAACGGCGGTAACACGATCCAGGTGCGCTCTTGCTGGCATCTGCTCCTCGATCACACCGAAAACACTCGCACGGCCACGCAGGGGCAGCTGGACACGCAGAACAAACACACACACACACACACACACACACACACACACACACACACACACAGCTGCAGGTGAAATGTTTAAACGGAATGACTTTAACTATTGATGGGGATGACGAGGATCCGTGTATGATTTGTGGATGTTCGTTCAGCATCGTGATTGAGCTTCTGAAAAGATGAGTTTTGCAATAAATAAATATATATTTAAAAAAATATATATATATTTATATATATTGATATATTTTATATATATTTTATAAACACCGATTTTGATTTCGGGGCAAAAGTAGAAGAGAAAGCAATAACAAGATCAGGAGGCATTATTATATCTTCCTCTCCTCCTCTAATATGAGTAGATTTTGATCTTTCTGTCCACTGAACAGTGAAATCTCCTCAATCCAGACTTCTCTATCCGGCTTACTAGGCACGAAAACACACACACACACACACACAACACACACATAACAGGCTTTATGTCTTTGTTAAGACACACAACAGCTAGGCTTCAGTACACTCCTGGAGAGTTGTGAGAATTAAAAGCTTCACCAGAAGATCCCGAGCTTCCGAGGCCTAAATCCCTGAACGAGTGTGAAGATGGGAGGACGGTCATCATGACGGATTTGCAGCTCGCCACTCTCTCACTTCCTGTTTAGATGATTTTGTTTTTGCAGGCAGGTGAACTGGATCAGGTGTGTTTCACTGCAACGCTGCATAAAGCAACATGTTTATTCCAGATTATTGTATTTATTTATTTATATACTGAATCAATACATTATTAGTACTATAATTCAAATTATTATTACTACTTATACTACTACTACTTATATAAAAAAACAAGTATTAATATATATATATATATATATATATATATATATATATATATATATATATATATATATATGTGTTTGTGTGGTGTGTGTGTGTTTTATACAGAACCATTATGTAGTCTGTATGAAATACGTAATATAGGCAAATGTATTGGGACAACTGAATTTTTACATAAGATTAACATTCTTGTGGTTGAACAAATCTCCACAAAATCTCAAAAAATTCTCCATAAAATTCTCCAAAAAATCTCCACAATATCTCCATAAAATCTCAGGTGGAACATCTGAAACATCTGCACAGAGCAATCTTTTGGCCATACAGTATAAATATGATTTAAAAATGCATGTATTGTTGGTTTGTTCAGACATTATTGAGCTACCATACTGTATAATAATGGTACAATATGCATTTGATTTATTTATTCACGTGTTTATTCTTTAGAACTAGTCATTCGGTGCAATAATATCAAACACAACAAAAACATTACAACTGCAGTTACAATAACACAGACAGATGGTGGCTTTTGTTTTTAAAGAGGACCCTAAAAAAAAGCAAATAAATAAATTCAGTTGTCCATTTGTAAATCTCCAAGCAGATTACAGAAATCTGATTTTGTCTTCGTCCTTTCTTCGTAATAAGCCGCTGAGCTCGAGGATTAAAGACCTGCACACCATTTACAGGAACAGTTTAGGAGAAATTCAGATAAGAGTCCGAGCAAAGTCCTTCTTACCCCAAATTTAGTTTGTCACATAAAGACATGTTTGGTGTCCTTATTAAAACCTTTAACGCCTGCTAAAGACAAACGACGCCCCCTAGTGAGGGGAAAATGCGACGATTCTTCTTCACGATGCAACTACGATTCTTCGTGTTCGTTCATGATTTATTGCGTAGAGAAATTAGATTCCTTATTTGCTAGCATTTCGGTAAAAAATGCATTTTTTTTTGTTAAAAATATTGTTGTTATTGTTGTTGTTATTGTTTTTATTATTATTATTATTATTATTATTATTATTATTATTCCTATTTTAATCATAATATCCGTATGAAGATTTATATTTCATTAATCATAAACATCCTTAAGCTTGCTGATCCTCTCCCTCACTTCGGTAGAGAGATTAAAGGGAAAGCATACGATCATTCTATGTTTATGATCAGGGCAGAGGTTTTATAAGGACATGAGGGAGTGAGAAGAGTGAATTGAATAGTGAATTTTGGTGGAAGAATGCTCAGAAATGAGGGTATAAATGAGGGTATAAATGAGGGTATAAATGAGGGTATAAATGAGGGTATAAATGAGGGTATAAATGAGGGTATAAACGAGGGTTAAAAAATGGAAAGTGGACGTAGGTCTCATGAGGTAGGGGGCGTGGCCTAAGCCTGTCATTAGCTTTATTCTAACCAATTAGTCTAATCCAGACTTATTGTTTCGTTATTTTCCTGCAAATGTTTATGTTCACATTGCCGTAGAAAGTCTGGTGTGTTTTGATTTACGGTTTGGAGGCAGAATAGTTTATTCCTTACTTGTACAATATAAATGTACGGCATACATTCTTATCCAGAGAGATTTACAGTCATATTATTTATACAGTTGAGCAATTATGTGGATGAGGGCCTTGCTCAGGGGCCCAGCAGCAGCCACTTGATTTGGGTGGGATTTATACCACTTGGGTGGGAATATATCACTTTTACATTATGTTTTGATATAAGTCATGATGCGCAATTCAAATCACTGTGTTTGGAAATCAGCTCTGTTTCAAGCCCTAAATATGAGTTTCAATAATAATAATAATAATAATAATAATAATAATAATAATAATAATAATAATAATAATAATAATAATAATAATAATAATAATAATAATAATAATGAGCTGAAATGCTTCCCAAAGTGAACCTCAGACATATTATAAAAAAAGATATATATATTTTTAGATATTTATAAGTTTTTTATATTTTATGTTAATCACCTTTTATATATTTATAAGAGTTGCAAATTTCCGCTTTTAATGAGATTTCATTAAAAGTCTCGGCGCGCCATCTGGTGGCCAAAGAAATGCATGACAACCTCAATGTGACCCCATGTGATCCATTTATTATTATTTTAAGTAAAGGATTTTTAAGGAAAGGAAAAGCTGAAAACGTTCGACTCTTTAACGAAAGCAAATTCAATTGATTTACTCTGACATCGTTTTGTTGTTGTGGTTACTATGGCAACTTACGCGTCTACAAGTCGCGTTTTATAAGTCTGGCTTTATTCTAGCGCTGTATCATGGGGTAAATTCAGGAACAGCTTTTAAACTCGTGTAAAAACACTGATAAAGGGTAGAAATAGATCAACACAAACATTTCAACGTTAGTTTCATTAAAACTCAAAAAGCTACAACCAAAAGTATTTGCCCATTCATGATTTTATTAATTACTTTAATAATTAATAAATTAAGGAGAGGGGGCACAGGGACTTAGTGGTTAGCACGTTCGCCTCACAACGCCAGGATCCGGGTTCGATTCCCGTCTCGGCCATGTGTGTGTGGAGTTTGGGCATGTTCTCCCCGTGCCTCAGGGGTTTTTTCTCCGGGTTCTCCGGTTTCCTCCCCCGGTCCAAAAATATGCACGGTAGGTTGATTGGCACCTTGGAAAATTGTCCCTAGTGTATGAATGTGTGTGTGTGTGTGTGTGTGTGTGTGTGTGTGTGTGTGTGCCCTGCGATGGGTTGGCATTCCATCCAGGGTGTATCCTGCCTTAATGCCCATAGACACCTGAGATAGACACAGACTCCCCGTGACCCGAGGGAAGATCGGATAAAGCGGTAGAAGATGAATGAATGAATGAAATTAAGGAGAAAAAGACGTTCCAAGCTGCCACTAAAGTGCGATTACTTTTTCACACATGGCCAGGCAGGGTTAGAACAGATTTTAACTATTGTAATAAATTAAATTATCATTAAAAAAAAAAGGTGCAAATACTTTTGTCACAGTATATGTTTATGGCTTCCAGAGTATTAAAGCAATGTGACTGTAGAAGCCTCTGTTCATCAACAAAACCGTCATCCAATCAGAAACTCACAAATGTTACAAATGTAAAATTCATTTGTTTTCCATCTCGTGTGTGTTGTTGTGTTTGTTGTTGTGTGTTGTTGTGTGTGTTGTTGTGTTTACTCTTCCATTTCAATGTTTTTTATTTGTCACAGTTATATGCAGAATAAAACGTCTTCTACTCCTCCAAACGTCTGGTTTTGGGCTCTTTAACTTCTGATAAGGAAAAAAAGGGTGCATTTTGCGCAATCTGTAAACAATCAAATGTTTACACACTATTTATCTCATATTTCATGTAGCACAGTTGTATACAACATGTTCGGCTCTTCCGTGTAGTGTTTGTTGTCTTGTCTCGTGTGCATTTCGCTTTTTTTTTATCGCTAATTCGTGTTTCTACTTTTACTTTGTAATCCGTTTAGAATTAATCTGTGTCTTGTTAGTTTATGGTGTGTGTAATAGCACCTGGTTCCTGGGGAAATGTTGTTTCCTTTCACTGTATACTGCACTGTATATTGTTGAAATGACAATAAAAGCCGACTTTATAGACGTACATTAAGAGCTTGGATTCGCATTCTGTTCCTCTCTCCACCGATAGAGGGCAGCAGAGTGTCAGATTTATTCACTGACTTCACTCGCGATGGAGATCAACAATCATTCATTCATTCATCTTCTACTGCTTTATCCGATCTTCCCTCAGGTCACGGGGAGTCTGTGTCTATGGGCATTAAGGCAGGATTCACCCTGGATGGAATGCCAACCCATCGCAGGACACACACACACACACACACACACACACATTCACACACTAGGTGCTTCTAAAATACATATGTTTAATATCTATTCATAATTCAAAGTTGCCACTCTTGGGGCCCTTGAGCAAGGCCCTTATTGGTATGTACTCCAGCAGATGAGCGATGTATAATGGGATATGCAATGAAGAAAGGGTTTCACTGTGATGTAATGCACGTGACAAGGACAGATTTTCTTGTGGTTGAGGGTTGTGTCACAGCTCTTCATGGCAGTAGCACAGCCGACCTATAAATATTATTATTCATTCGTTCATTCATCTTCTAGCGCTTTATCCGATCTTCCCTCCGGTCACGGGGTCTGTGTCTATCTCAGGCGTCTATGGGCATTAAGGCAGGATACACCCTGGATGGAATGCCAACCCACCGCAGGGCACACACACACACTCACACACACATTCACACACACATTCATACACTAGGGACAATTTTCCAAGGTGCCAATACCGTGCATGTTTTTGGACCGGGGGAGGAAACCGGAGAACCCGGAGAAAAACCCCCTGAGGCACGGGGAGAACATGCACAAACTCCACACATGGCCGAGACGGGAATCGAACCCGGACCCTGGAGGTGTCAGACGAACGTGCTAACCACTAAACCACCGTGCCCCCGTAATTATTCTTATTCTTATTATTGTTATTCAGTGGAAAAACTCGGGAGATTACAGATAAAAAATGTACTCCGCATTTGTGGCTTGTTTCCCAGCATGAGGTCATATTCATGAAGGTGGGATCTCAGTGTTTAAGGCACTGGATCAGATAGGTCACCACCAAGCTGTCACTAATGCGGCCCTTGAGCAAGGCCCTTAACCATGCCCAGTTGTAAGTCGCTCTGGATAAGGTTGTCTACCAAATACCGTAAATGCAACATATAAATATCCTGAGATTGGATTAAAATAATGAAACATGAAGGATTTAAATGTATGAATGGTTATTAAAGGATGTTCATATGAAGGGTTTCTGTTCTAATCACAAATGCCGTGACTTGAGAAGTTGAAAATGAGAACGGAGCGTCACTTTAATAGCTCTAACACTCGGTTGGGAGGGCGATAACCGGATCGTTTTACACCTCCGACACTTACCCCACTTGTGTGTATATGTGTGTGTGTGAGACCAGTAGAACCCCCACCCCCTCCCCCTGACAGCTGCTTTTATTTATCAGCACAGGAGATAAGAAGAAAGGGAGAGGCTTGTGTCGGTGCTTGTGTCGGTGCTTGTGTCGGTGCTTGTGTGTCGGTGCATGCCTGAGAGCACACGTGTGGTGGAGCAGAAGATCACGCAGGAAGATGTTCAGGAGACGACACACTGAACAACCAAAAAACAGTGTGCTGACATGCCACTGGCTGTGAAAGCCATGCACTTCCTGTTCGGTGATGTCACAGAGCTGGGCGGGGCTTCTCTTTTTACGCTTTATTTGCTCAGCAGCTCACTTCCTCCAGTAGCTGCCATTGCAAGGAGGGGGCGCTTGTATAAGTGTGTGTGTGGTGTGTGTGTATGGGAGAATTAGAGAGACTGGGAGAGGAGAGGAGAGAGTGTATACTTAAAGAGACACACACACACACACACACACACACAGCGGCTGGATATCAGTGTACGGGCTCCACAAGCCCCACGAGCTCACCAGCATGGATCAGGATCTGGCGAGCAAAAGGCTCCACTCGAGGTAGGACATGAAACGACGGGGGATGGGTGGACGGACAGAGGGAGGTAAAGAACGACAAGGTCTGAAGAACAGAGAGGAACAAATGGAGGGGGTCGACAAGGAAGGGTCTGGGTGGGGAAGCGAAGCCTGCTGTGGAGATTAAGTGTCTCCCGGAGCAGCACCACAGCGGTGCGGAGGAAAGCGAAGTCCCAAGGACACCAACAAAACACACAAACAAACAAACAAACAAACAAAATCTGGAATTTTTGGAAGAAACGGTGGTCTGACTTCTCGTTTTTTTTTCTCTCCCTCTCTCTCTCTCTCTTTTTTTCTGCCTCCTGCATACGTGTCGTTCGGCTGCTTCAGCTTTGCCTCGTCCCCTCGTGTAGCTATTTCCTCCTTGTCTTCTTCCTCTCAGGTGTGGGGAAAGAATTTCACTTATGAAACCCTTTTCTCAGAGCGTTGAGAACCCTTCAGCGATCGTCTGGTCGCATGTTGTTGTTGTTTGTTTGTTTGTTTTTTTTAACCCAAGCACGGCGTGAGAAATTCATCGTACACCGTAGAAAAAGTTACAAAGGATACGTAAAAAAAAAGGGGGGGGGGGGCGGGGCCAGCGCTCGCGATCCTTCCGCTGTTTATGGCCCCGTTCGATTCACGACATGCGACATTGTTGAACGTTCTCAGGTTTTCAGGGAAATCAGGTTTCATCCTCGATCTGAAGAGAAGTCGTACATCCATCCAAAGTTAGACTAGCGTGTTATTGAAAATAAGTCTAGCGTGATATTCATGTTGCCTTTCGAATCTTCGAATGATCATACAGTAAATAAACACTCCCAACTTTATTTGGATTGTAGCGTCTACTCCTGTTTTATGACGGAAATATAGAATTCGTTGAAGCTTCTTTAATTCACGTCGCCATAGTGACCTGTGGGCGGAGCATTCTCCTTTTTAGTCGACGACCAATCAGATATGACGTGCACACGGTCGCGTCGCTACACGTCCGATCAGCATCGTCTTGTAGCTGTACGCGCTCGAATCTTGCCTATTAAAGTATTTATTTAACGATTTATATATATATATATATATATATATATATAATATAAAGGATTTATTTGATTCATTAATAAATTTTTTGTTACTATTTTGCATTTTTGGAAAACACACTAAGTGGGGTGTTGTACGGTGGCCTTTAAAGGACAAAAAAAATTGTGTCCATAAAATTCTTGTGGCTTGTTAGCAGCTCTTCTGTTCTCGACCCAGTATTGGTACTTTGAGGTACTCGGTTCTAAAATATTAAAGGAATTCGGTTATATTTACTGATCGTAGTGAAACGCACCCCGAGGCTCGTCCGTGTGACTCGAGCCAAAGGAGAAAAAAATCCGTTGTTTTTCACATCAAATCCACATGATAAAGTTGCGCCTCGTATCCGCCTGCGTTCGGTGTTAAAGGCCTCTTCGGTTTCTATAGGAGCTTTACGAATCTGCATGAACAGGCCTTTTGTCTCGTGTGTGTGTGTGTGTGTGTGTGTGTTTGGCTTTTATCTCGGGCCTTCACCATTTACATTTCTATTTATTCATCTGGCAGGAGCTTTTTATCCACGGAAACAGAATCCACGAAGCCACAGAGCTGAGCGAGCATTTCGAGGGGAAATATTTCAAGATTTGGGGTGAAAAACGGCGACTTTCTGGCAACCCGCCGGATTCAACTTAGGAGTTTATCAGACAGTGAAACGTACAATGTTTTGACGTTATGGATAAATATGCAAATATGCAATTTAACGTGGCTGTATTGGTGATTAAAGTGCCGTAATGCATAACGTAATGGAAGGTCAGAAGAAAAGGGGTGCCAAAATATTTGAACCCATCGCTTTTCAGCTTTACGTTAATTGTTTAGTAAACGACATGGTCATGGTCATGTGCAGAAACGGGCATTATATAAGGCTGGAATATAAAGGACAGGAAAGGAAAGGAGTGGGAAGTGCTTTTAGATTGCTGAAGAAAAAAAAACAAAGGATTGAAAAAAAAAAACAAAAAACAGAAAAACATTTTCCGAGTTTCTCTGTGGTTTCCTTGACGACCGGACTTCACTGCTTTCACGTAGGATCGGATTAAAGCTCTTACTATGACTCGAGACATCAGAAAGATCGCGAATTCAGGGTCAGGCGGCATTGAAAGGGAAAAAAAAAACAACAACTCCTCTGCGACTTCACTCGTCTACAGGCGAAATGCACCAAAAGTATTGGGACACCGTATGTGGTTCCCTGTTTACTACATACCATGAAGATCTTCACCTGTGGAAGATCTTTGGCCTTTTTTTTGAGAGGGGGAGGGGGGGGGGGGGGGGTTCTGGTGAATAAAAACGTGAGCGTTGACTGCCCCCCAGGACCCTCCTCACCTTCTCGAATGAAATCACATGATCTGTAAACTCTGCGGATGCCCTCCATCCATGCCAATTTTATTATTCAAGCCCCCAAGGCTAAAACTGCCCTCAAACCATACTGTCAACAATAACAACAACAACAGTGACGGGCAAAAAAGAGACCCAAAAAAAGATGATGCATCTCGGGGCCGAGCGAGACCGAGGGCCTGTTATTATGCCGTAATTGTTTCTGTCCTCGTTAATTACCCGTGTGTACCGTGCCCTCTGCGCCGCGAAGACCACAGGCATGTTTCTTCTCCTGCCAGTGGGGCCTCGGAGTAGTCGAATCCCAACACCAGTCCCGGACACTGGAGTTCAGCCCGGTTTCAGTGGTTTGTTCTGTGCCACGGACTGGAACTTGGAATTTACTGGTGTGTATGTGTGTGTGTGTGTGTGTGTGTGTGTGTGTGTGTGGAATGAAGGGTCTTTCAGCAGGAAAGTCGCTGAACTGTCACTCCGGACTTTGAACCTTTATTTTTCTCCTCCATGCAAATCCCGCCCCCCCCCAAAAAGCCTTGCGATGGAATTTGCTGTGGGTAATATTTAAACCGTAGAAAACGTTCCTTTCGCAGAATATTCGGAATACGATTAAACGCCACACAAATATTCCAGCGATGTTATCGCAGCATGCAAACCAGGAGGACGTGCCGAAGTATAAAGGAAATAAAACACAAAAGGAAATAAAAGTGAATGAAGATACAATGCTGGTATTAATACTATATAACGGCTACTATGGAAACCTGCTATAGTAGTAGAGCATTTTAGGGACGTCTACATCCACGGTTTAAATAAAGAATCTTTTGGAGAAGCATTTCTATATATATATATATTATATATTAAATGAAAAAGTTTTCCACCCAAGAAGTGGAAACAAGAGGAACTCTCCGCTTTTAAAAATGAAACATCCAGGGACGAGGCACTCGAGCGACCTTTGTGGGTTTGATTCGCTACAGTGATGTGTGGAATTCCTGCCGTCGGAATTCCGTCTCATTATATCGCTTCATCGATTGTGTTCTTCGAATGCTGGCAAGACTCACTTCGGTATTACATCGTCGCCATTTAAGAGCTCCGTTGAGAGGTCATTTGCTTTGAGGACATTTCCCGGCTGAAACTGAAACTGTTATCATATGAATATATATATATATATATATATATATATATATATATATATATATATATATATATATATATATATATATATATATTATATGCTATATATATCTATATATCTATAATATGTATATATATGTGTGTGTATTATTGCTAATAATAACAATAATAATAATAATAATAAAGGGGCACGGTGGTTTAGTGGTTAGCACATTCGCCTCACACCTCCAGGATCTGGGTTCGATTCCTGTCTCGGCCATGTGTGTGTGCATGTTCTCTCAGGGGGTTTTTCTCCGGGTTCTCCGGTTTCCTCCCCCGGTCCAAAAACATGCACGGTAGGTTGATTGGCACCTTGGAAAAATTGTCCCTAGTTTATGAATGAATGTGTGTGTGTGAGTGTGTGTGCCCTGCGATGGGTTGACATTCCATCCAGGGTGTATCCTGCCTTAATGCCCATAGACGCCTGAGAATGGCACAGACTCCCCGTGACCCAAGGGAAGATTGGATAAAGCGATAGAAGATGAAATGAAATGAAATAATAATAATAATAATAAAAGACCTGTTTTTTGTCCATGCTTCTCCTCTCGCCTCATCTGGCTTTCTGCTCCATGGACAGATTTATTGTCTTTGGCCTCTCCGCTCGTATTCTTGGCTTTGATCGCGTCTAGACCGCGCCGCGATCGTTTATCCAGCAACGGCTACATCGTTTTTCTTCATATTTATCTGATGGAATCTGCGAGATTAGACACTCGTTTGGAAAGGAAGAAAGAATCTGTTAACTCGTTCCCTCGCTCCCAAATAGCGGTTACGCGATGATCTCTTTTATTACGAGATGATTCTTTTTCCTTCCGTCGACTCTCTGGTGAAATCATTACGGATTCCTCTGTAGGATGATGGAACGTCAGAAAGGGCCAAAGTTCCTCGTCTGAAGCTGCTTCAGATCCGTGATTAGATCCGTGTGACGTGTCGTGTAAATTTAATCTCCGATTTTATTTTAGACCAGATTGGATTTTGGATACAAATGTGTCGCTATTTGTTTACCTGTTTGTAGTGGGTGTTTTTGGGGTTTGTCATGTTTATCCCGTTGCGACACACACACACACACACACACACACACACACACAAACACACATTCAACAACATGCTTCTATTTGGAATAAATGAGTCGTTCTGCTTCCTTTACAAACTATAGATAAATGTTACAGCGGGGTTTTGGTTTGTTGAATGTCTGAAACCGAACCGTTTCCATATGGCTGATGAAACCCCGCCCCCTTTCAGAAACGAGCTCTTCGGATTGGTCAGCTCGCCATCATGTCGTATTTCGTATGTCCCAAGTGTAATGCAGGGCGGGAGGCGGGAGGTGACATCGTATTTTCAACATTGCCATAAACCATAAAACTCAAATTAATCCATAAATGCCGATTATAATCTCCCAGATTTTGTTTCGACCAGTAGACAAGGTCCCAATGCAGAAATAAATAGATAAAACAGGAAGATGGTAAGAGGAAGAAACCTTGAGAGAAACCAGCCTCCACTTCGCCTGATATCCATTCGTTGACATTGTTGTTCAAGCTGTTATGAGCAATATTAGTTGCTATATTAACTCCCAAATCCATCTGGAGTTTAACCATCCACAGGAACTTTAGGTTCTTCATATGGAGAACATCCTCAGCTGCAGGGTAAAAACGGGTAAAAACACGCAGCCATCCACCAATCAGAGTAGAGCGTACATACTTTTTTATTTAATATTACAACGGGTAAAAACACGCAGCCATCCACCAATCGAACTTGAACTTGTATCATCGTCAAGCAGAGCATTAGCAAAGGAATAAACGAGGGAATTCGAACTCGCCTTATTAGGCGATTTTTAATAATTGTATATAATAATTTAATAATTGATTGTTAATATGATTCTATTCATAGACCGCTATGTGTTAAGAATCACATTCTAGCCCGCAGAACTCACCTCAGGCCTCGGAGCTAATTGGAGCACGACTCGGTAATCCTCGCTGCTCCCCACAGATCGTTAACGTTAATTCTGTATGACTCGCGTCACGTAGAGCAGCTGTCGCTAATCCCACGTGCGATGACTGTCCGGCCGCGAAAAAAAAAAATAAACACCTCCTGGATGTAAATGGTGTTAAACCCAAGGACACTTTGTTAAAGATGTATTGAGGTCTTGACCTTCAGCTGAAGCGTGAGATAAAAGGTTTTCCTTTGGACCTGCTGCGAGGAAGCTCCTGATCACAGCGAGCCGCTAAACCATCTCACGTTCGCCTCCACATCAAACAGTTTAAATGCCAAGAAAAGCAAAGTCTGTCTGTGATCCGGAAACAGGCGGCGAGACGGAGGGGTTTAAAGACTCGGGCCCGTGTGTGTCCGTGGGCTGTGATCTGCTAATCGTCCTCTACGACGCAACATGCCCACCAGGAACGAAAAGCGACATCGCTTAGCTAAAAGCGTGACTTAAAAGGTACCTTAACTTCAATCGCATGGTTCAGGAAGAGAAATCTGAACCCGAGGGAATGAATGGAGCTTCAAATAGTGTATATTTATAAATGTGTGGAAACTCCCGCTCTTTAATGGGATTTAAAGGCAAATGCAAAGTGACACGAGTGGAAGAAAGTTGTGTGGAGTCCAAATGGGACGTTTGTGTCCCATCCTATGATCCTATTCCACTGCTCTGCGATGCCTGAGTTCATTTTGCGCATATTTCGGGAAAATCTCTTATCCTCTCTCTCTTCTGATTGGCTGAGACTGCAGCCAAAGACAATGTATTCAGACATCTTTTCAGCCATGATGTGTTATTATTGCCATTATTAGTATTATTGATGTTGTCCACTGAAGTTAAGCAGGGTTGATCCCGGTTAGTACCTGGATGGATGAGCTATCCTCCTGGGTAAAACTAGCTTGCTGCTGGAACAGGTATTATTGAGGGCCAGCAGGGGGCGTCAACCCTGTGGTCCGTGTGGGTCCAAGCACCCCAGTATAGAGACGGGGGACACGATACTGTCAAAAAACACTGTCTTTCGGATGAGATGTTAAATCGAGGAGTTTGGATGTTCTCCCCGTGCCTCAGGGGTTTTTTCTCTGGGTTCTCCGGTTTCCTCCCCCGGTCCAAAAACATGCACGGTAGGTTGATTGGCACCTTGGAAAATTGTCCTTAGTGTATGAATGTGTGTGTGTGTGTGTGTGTGTGTGTGTGTGTATTGCGAGGGGTTGGTATTCCATCCAGGGTGTATCCGGCCTTAATGCCCATAGACGCCTGAGATAGACACAGACTCCCCGTGACCCGAAGGAAGATCGGATATAGCGGTAGAAGATGAATGAATGAATGAATGTATATCATTGTTCCTTCTCTTTGAGTCACAGTGAGCCAGTCTCCTCAGTCAAATCCGTGATACGAAGTCCTCCGAGCCCTTCGTTAATGATTTAGCATCTTAAATAACTGCCTGCAAGGAAGCAAGGAATCAGTAGCGGACACCGGAGAGCAACTTGTCTACATGATGTAGGTGGACATGAATCAGGGTTTGTTTACTTCAGACTGACTGATGTGAAAAAGAAAAATTGGGATCTTTATTATTATTTTTTTTTACAGAGCCCTCGATAGCAGGAAATAGAAAGGAGCGACAGAAGGGTCACTGTGGGGTTGCACCTTCATGCCCTTCTCCTAGAACCTAGGAGGCCTTAATTGAATATGTGTCAGGATCAGCAGGTGGCGGATTAGCCGAGTGTCTAAAGCCCTGGGTGTCCTTAAAGCAGCGGCAGTGCACTGGGGAATTAGTGCAGATTGGGGTTCTGCCTCTCTCTCTCTCTCTCTCTCTCTCTTTTTTCTTTCTTTCTCTCTCTGGCAGACTTGAATCATTCGTCATCTTGCCAGCGGTCCGAGCGTTCCTCCCCGATCGATCCTGAATCTTATTCCAGCCGACTTGGTTTGGAGGGTTTTGCCGGAGAGATTTAGAGCGTCCATGAATTAGAGCGACATCTCGGATCTTCTAATCGCCTGCAAAGACCCGAAACGCTTTCCACGCCATCCGACGAGATCGGCTCGGGGAAAAGCAAACAAACAAATAAATAAATACCCTTCTGGATCAGTGGCTATCTTCTGAGCTCTATCCTCGGCAAACTCTTAAATGGAAACTTCTTTCCGAAGTCTTTAGAGCAGATTTTTCTCCGTAACCCAGCCGTGATCTTCAAAGCGTTATTTTTGTTTAGTTTTTTTAATGGGGATGAGATTTCTGTAGTCATTATTACCTCGGACACCCATCCTGGACGATCCCGTGATGTCGGCTGAAGCTTGTCCTCTAACGGAGGCTCAGGTGGCTTTGTGCAGACTCGTCCATCACGGGCCGAGACCTCAGGTCACTCTGAAGCCTCTGAGAGCCGAGTTGAAGCTGTATGTGGAGAAAACTCGGGCTAAACAGAAACAAAGGTACGAGGTGAAAAAGACAGCAGTGGTGCGGAAACACATGATGTGGTATTTTAATGCAGAGTGTTTGGTGGTGAAGCGTTAATCACAGAGTGGGAGGGGGGGGGCAGTGGTGTGGGTGTGGGTTTGGTGCGTGGGAACGACCTGTCGCAATAAATCCATAGTTCCTGGTATTGTGTGTTAAATGTCTTTGGAGTCTCCTCACTGAATCTTTTACTCAAGAAACAAATATGTTTGTGTTTGTTGTTTACGTTGTTTGCTCGGGGGGGAAGGTAATTTTAGCGGTAACATATTATTGTGTTGGAGAAGCGCCTTTAAGAAGGTAGCGGAAGTCATGTGACCGAGGCGAGAGTCATAGACAGATGTGGCAGAGAAACTCATTTTCCAAAATAAAACATTGTTCAAAACCAGAAAATAAATAAAACAGGAAATAATAAAGTTATGTATTTGTTTTCTGTGCGACTCCGGTACTGGGGGTTTAGTGGAACCACATCAGAGCTCCGGACGTCGCGATGGTTTTGGGATCGTGCGTTCAGATCGAGGCTGTATTATTGGTTTCGACCCTGAAAGAATAATAGGATTTGTCAACAAAATACACAATGGAAGGAGTCTCCAGTTTCGGACATAAAGATATAGCATTTCTAGCGTTGAATCTGTTGTTTGTTTTTGTTTTCTTTCTCAGGATGGAGGCGTCATGTCTGGAGCTGGCTTTAGAAGGTGAGCGTCTGTGCAAAGCCGGAGACTTTAAAGGCGGCACGGCGTTTTTCGAGGCCGCCGTTCAGGTGGGAACGGAAGATCTGAAGACCCTCAGCGCCATTTACAGCCAGCTGGGGAACGCCTACTTCTACCTCAAGGAGTACGGCAAAGCTCTGGAGTATCACCGGCACGATCTCACGCTCGCCAGGTAAACGCACCGCGTCACCTTTCTAGGCCACACTTAGAGCCCGGGTCTAGTGACACACTATCTCACCATGAGCTGGCTGTTTTGGGCTTTTCCCAAAGCGCACTCCAAGCACGATTATATGGCCCTGCGGTTGTGTCTCAAATTACACACACTTGACCACAAATCTTCTTAGGCCACCTTGGACATGTTTCAATTACAAACACTACATAGGCATTTTGGAATACTGGCCTTTTCCCAAATTACACCCTGTTTACTATAAAACATCTCCACCGCGGCTGTGTTCCAAATACGTCATTTCACAGCGCGACAGCCCGTTTTATTCACTAAGAAGGGCACATTAACACCAAGGAGACCCCTTCAGACCCGTTATGTAGGGTATATGGTTGTGTTCCGAATGACATTTGCTCCAGCAGCAAGCAGAAGTAATTAAGTTAAATTATTGTAAAATAAGTAAGTAAAATTATTGATGTTTAGCGCATTAAAAAAATGCAAAATTATTTTCATTGCATGTGATTTTTGAGAGAATTAGTATTGCATTATTGCTGAATGCTTATTATTATTATTATTATTATTATTATTATTTACTTTACTGTATGCTATTCTACCTGCTACACAAGGGTGCCAATACTTTAATTTCTCTGTATATAGTAGCATATAATGGATGATGTTGACAATGAGCACGGGCCAATGAGACAGTGTTGTGTGTGTGTGTGTGTGTGTTCAGGACGATCGGGGACAGGATCGGGGAAGCAAAGGCGAGTGGGAATCTGGGAAACACACTGAAGGTGCTTGGACGCTATGACGAGGCCGTCGTGTGCTGCCAGAGACACCTGGACATCTCACAAGAGCAAGGAGACAAGGTAAAGAACCCTAAAAACACACACACACACACACACACACACACTGTCACTGCCACAGTTTGCTTGATGTCTTTGCAGTAATTATAAAAATAAACAATTCCAGGACTGAAATAAACTTCTTAATTAAATGAATGAATGTGTGTGTGTGTGTGTGTGTGTGTGTGTGTGTGTGTTAGGTTGGCGAGGCCCGGGCGCTGTACAACATCGGGAATGTGTTTCATGCTAAAGGGAAGCAGCAGTTATGGGGATGTTGTCAGGAGCCAGGAGACCTGCCGAGTGACGTGAGAGACACGTTACAGAGAGCCACGGCCTTTTACGAGTGAGTGAGTGAATGAGTGAATGAGCGAGTGAGTGCTTGAGTGATTGAGTGAGTGGGTGTGTGAGTGAACTAGTGAGTGAATGAGTGAATGAATGAGTGAGTGAGAATTCTGACATGGCTGAATTTTATGGTGTTGCTTTCACACACAGGTTTGGTTTTCTGCTCATTCTGTAACGTTCCGTGTTAGAGAGAGAGAGAGAGAGAGAGAGAGAGAGAGATGAGAGAAAGAGAGAGAGATGATAAGAGGATAGGGGTTGAGTGTGTTTACAGACGGAGCTCAGGTACACACCGAGGCACGACAGGTGGAGGGAAAAAATGAAGCATAAACACTACTTAGTAGAGCATAATGTTCCACAGTGGTGGTGTTTGGTGTGAAAGCAGTGTGTACGGGAAACTCCAGCAATACGGGAGAGGGAGGGAGAAAGAAAGAAAGAAAGAAAGAAAGAGGTAGAGTGGGGAAGAAAGAAATATTGGAGACGGGTGGAAAGTGAGGAGTGGAGGGGGTAGGGAAGGGAGGGATGGAGAGAGAGAGAGAGAGAGAGAGGTAAGAGAAGAGTGAATGGTGAGAATATGGCAATGAAAAAGGGAATGAAGGATAGAGAAAGTAGCCCAGTGGTGGGAGGTGGTAGCCCAGTGGTTAAGTTGTTGGACTCTGGACCATAAGATCATGGGTTCAAACCCCACGACCACAAAGATGCCACTAGTGGGCCCTTGAGCAAGGCCCTTAACCCTGAATTGCTCAGTTGTAAGTCGCTCTGGATAAGGGCGTCTGCTAAATGCCGCAAATGTAAATGTAAATGTAGAAAGAGAAAAAGATGATGTGGTGGGGAAAAAAGGAAGATAGTGCTAGCAAGGAAAGGAAGGAAGGAAGAGAGATGGAGATGGGAAAGAGAGAGGAAAAGGAAAAGGAAGGAATGTGAAAGGGGGCTAGAAAGAAAGTGAGGGGAAAGGGAAGGGAAGAAATGGAGAGGGAGGGAGGGGGAAAGAATAGAAAGAAAGGGGGAGGAAAATAGGGATAGAAAGTGGAAAA
>JACRUU010000006.1:3296221-3323721 GCA_030449085.1 Kryptopterus vitreolus
GGGAGAGAAAGAGAGAGGGAGAGGGAGAGAGAGAGGATCCAATTAGAGAGAAAGATAAACAGAAAGATAAAACCAGACAGAGATTCACAGAAAGAAAGAAAGAATGAGAAAAAGGATGGAGAGAGGTGTGTGTGTGTGTGTGTGTGTGTGTGTGTGTGTGTGTCAGCACAGGAAAGACATAGAGGAGGGAAATAGAAATGAGGATGGACAGAGGGCGAGATAGAGAAACAGATAAAGAGGAAAAAGCAGAGAGAGAGATTAAAGGTGTGAGTAAAAAAGGGGAGAGAAAGAGACATGTATGAAGAAAAGAAGACAGACTGAAATATAAGAGCGATGACGGAGGAGTTTTTTTTTTATTCGTTTATTCTCACTCACCCTTCTCTTTTCCTGTTTTTCTTTTTTTTTTTTTTTTTTTGAGGATGTTGATTAGTGCTGGAAAATCCTTGAATTTACCCGGTAGCTCATTTCCTCCTCCTCTCCTTCTCCTCCTCTTTTTCTCCTCTTCCTTCTGTCTGTCTTTCTCTCGGTCCGTCTGTCTCGCTCTCTGTGCACAATGTGACCTTGATCAGCCCCCCCCCCTTTCCTCTCGCCCTTTTCCCATAATGAGTTGTTTTCCCCACAGTGACAGAGAGAGAGAGAGAGAGAGAGAGAGAGAGAGAGAGAGAGAGAGAGAGAGAGAGAGAGAGAGAGAGAGAGAGAGATGAGAGAGCAGATCAGTCCAGAGAGAGAGAGAGAGAGAAGAGAGAGACGACTGGTTTTTGGTCAGTCGCTCTTCGCTTCCATCACCTGAACACAAGGAGCCTAAGTATGTCTCTTTTTCCTTTTTCTTCTTAATTAAACTTCCTTTTTTTCTACTTTCATCATTATTATTATTATTATTATTATTATTATTATTATTGATTTAATCTCGGTATAGATTGATGACGCTATTATTATTATTGTGCTAATTGGATAATGCTAGCCAGATTAAAATAGAATAATTCGCTAATTAATTAATTAATTAATTAATCAATTACTTAATTATTGTTATTATATTTTTAAGTTTAACGCTTCAGCCCTCAAAAAACAGCCGGTTAATTATTGTTATTATATTTTTAAGTTTAACGCTTCAGCCCTCAAAAAACAGCCGGTTAATCCTGTCCCGTAATATATTCGCTTATATTTGTATATATTTTGTATTTCGTTTAAGCTGAAAGATAGTTAAAACACATTGTTACATCATTATCATATTAGTATTATTCTGTATACATTTTGTAAATAATACATTATTTATTACTAACATTTATTAAATCTAGATTTTCGCTAGTTAATTATCGTAATGATTCGCCTCGCTAGGACAATATTGGATGGATTTGTTTGTAAAACGTAATTTGGCGATAAAAAGGCGTTAGCCTTGCGCGGATTGTAATGTTTACTATTTAACGACTTGATAATGAAGTTGATTTTCCTGTTGCTTGGTTTTATGCTAGTTTTATTCTCGGATCAGATTAGCCAGAAAAAGTACGATGGCTAAACTTCGTTCCCTGATACGCAAAAGATCTTTATTGCGTCAAATTTACGTTCGTTTGTAGAAAATTCGGATTCAATCCGTTTTTTTTATTTGTTGCTGAATTCGCTTATTCGGGATTTTGACGCCTGCTAACGCGACTTATACAAACTCGCTTACAAATAAGCAGAACACCAAGACTAATTTTTGAGGTTCTGTTTATGTTTATTTATATTACAAAATGGTAAATAAAAATATGTGTTTGCGTTGATAGTAGTGAAGAGACGCTTTGATCTCAGCTGCTACACGAGTGTAAAGATACCTGCCTGTGTGTCTGATGTGGTTTACAGCAGGTTTAGTGTGTGTGTGTATTGACAAATTTAATTAGTGTGTGTGTGTGTGTGTGTGTGTGTGTGTGTGTATGTGTGTGTGTGTGTGAAATTTATTGATCCGCTCTGTGCTCTGTCTTCATGTCTCGGGGTGAATTCATGGCAGTGCCTCATTCTTGATTTTGATGTGTGTGTGTGTGTGTGTGTGTGTGTGTGTGTGTGGGTGTGTGATGTATAGATCCACACTGTGCTCTCTCTCTGTCCTCATGTCCTCTGGTAAATTCACAGAAGAGCTTCACGCTTGATTTCGGTGTGTGTGTGTGTGTGTGTGTGTGTGTGTGTGTGTGTGTGTGTGTGTGTGTGTGTGTGTGTGCTGATGAGATATTGAGTTCCTGCGCTCTGTGATTAACCTTCCCTCGGGCTCTGAGCCTTGGTGTGCGTTTGAGGAATCACTGCTCCAGATCCCACACACAACACACACACACACACACACACACACACACACACACACACACACACACACACACACACACACACACACACACACTCTGAGTAGAATCACAGTGTTTCCTGGATTAGACAATGTCTTATAAACACACTGGAAAAAGACATAGAGAGAGAGAGAGGAGATGAGACAAAAGACAAGAAAGGATGAGAGGAACGGAGAGAAAGAGTGTGGATTGTTTTTTTTGGTGTGTGTTAGACGTACCACTAAATCTGCTTTATTATTATTATAATTATTATTATTATTATTATTATTATTATTATTATTATTATTATTATGCAAATTACCTGTTACATATTACCTATATATATGTTATATTTGCTGCATTTCTGCTTAATAGATAGATAGACAGATGAATGGATGGATGGATGGATGGATAGATAGAATAGATAGATAGATAGATAGATAGATAGATAGATAGATAGATAGATAAGTGGACAGATGGACAGGCAGATAGACGGATAGATAGGTGGATGGATAGCTGGATAGCTGGACAGTCGGATGGATAGATAGACTGAGATAGATGTATAGATAGATGGATGAATGGATAGATATAGATAGATAGATAAGCGGACAGATGGACAGGCGGATAGACGGATAGATAGGTGGATGGATAGCTGGATAGCTGGTCGGTCGGAAGGATAGATAGACTGAGATAGATGGATAGATAGATGGATGAATGGATAGATACAGTAGATAGATAGATAGATAGATAGATAGATAGATAGATAGATAGATAGATAGATAGATAGATAATATAGATAGATAAATGAGATAGATGGATAGCTGGATGGATGGACAGCGGATGGGTAGATAGATTGATGGATGGATGGATCAATGGATGGATTGATGGATGGATAGATCGATCAATAGATAGATAGACGGATGGATGGATGGATGGATGGATAGATGGATAGATGGATAGATAGATAGGTAAATTAATGGATAGATAGATGTATAGATGGATGAATGGATATAGACAAACTAGATGGATGTCTTATCTGTGTGTGTGTGTGTGTGTGTGTGTGTGTGTGTGTGTGTGTGTGTGTGTGTGTGTGTGTGTGTGTGTGTGACATGCAGAAGTTGGGTCGTGACCCCTCCGATGAGGACTGCTTCTTTGACCTGCTCAGTAAGTTCCAGAGCAGCCGCATGGATGATCAGCGCTGCCGCCTGAGCGACGATGCTAACGGTCAGGACACGCACATCGACGCCGCTGACGACTCGGCCATCAGCGACATGATAGGTCAGTGCACGCTCCTCATCGACCAATCACAGCTCTCATCAGTACACAATACTGAGATCAGTATTATCTCAATGTGTTTTTTTTTACCTTTATTTATTTATTTAATCTATTAAAATATTATATTAATCTTTTATTATTTTTTTTTTACATTTTATTATTATTATTATATTATTATTATTATTATTTATGAATAATAAATTCAGGTGGAGCTGGATATGTGTATGGTACCTGTACACCTTTGTTGCTATGGTTACTGTGTTATCTCCCTATTCTAGTCTTTTTCATACATTTATTTATGGACTTAAAACAGCACGGTCTTATACATAGTTAACTAATTTAGAATAAACTAATTTACCCAGAATAAACAGGAGCGACGGGTCGTTAATATTCAAACGGGTCTTTAATGACTCAGAAGAACGAATCGTCTCAAAAGAGTGACTCGTGATTCGTTGATCTTCGCCCAAGAAACAAAATTGAGTCGGTTCAGCTCATGAGTCGTTTGCTCCGAGTCGTTCATTCTTTTATTATGTGACTCCCAAAGGTGCTATGTGGTTAAATATACTTATATATACACATATAGACAAATATACAAACATTTACAAACACATATACATTATACAAACATATATATATATATATATACCATATATATATATAGATATATATATATATATATATATATATATATATATATATATATATATATATATATATATAATATACTATATATATATATCGATCTTCTCTTCTCATCACTGATATCCAGTAAATGTGCCGTAATGATGATGTAACTGAAGCCACGCCCCTTTCCGTGTTCCCATCCAGACGCCAGCCTCTTGGCCTCGCCTCAGACGACGAAGAAGAACTCTTTGATCTGATCGCCAGCTCGCAGAGCCGCAGACTGGACGACCAGCGGGTCAGCGTGGGGAACCTGCCGGGGCTCAGGATTACCCATAATAACCTGGGGCACCTGCGCACCGAAGCCGAGCCTCAGGAGAGCCCAGCGACGACTTTTTCAACATGCTCATCAAATGCCAGGTGAGTGAGGCGGCACATCTTACCGCAAAGTTTGTACACCCCTCTGGATATTGAAGTGCATATATATATATATATATATATATATATATATATATATATATATATATATATAGATATATAATATAAAAGCCATATTTGGTATAATATAACAAAAAAAATTGCACAACAAAGCCAAAGTTATTATTAGGAATTATTAAGAATAATAACAACAATAATAATAATAATAATAATAATAATAATAATAATAATAATAATAAATAATGATTATTTGTGTATGTTTCGATGTCCTGCCAGTCCTCCCGGATAGACGATCAGCGGTGTTCCCCTCCTGAAGGCGGCCCCCGGGCCCCCACCGTCCCAGACGAGGATTTCTTCAGCCTCATCCAGAGGGTTCAGGCCAAACGCATGGACGAACAGCGCGTCCAGCTTCCCTCTGACAACCACCCGGATGATGAGAACGCGTCGGAAGACTCCAGCTAGACCACACGGAATCCCGCCACACAGAGACTGTAGAAACGTCGCGAAGGTTTTCCGGATCGCGACCGCACATCCGTCCGTGTGTTTTGCGCACGAGGGACCGTAAAAACCCCGGGGACGGTGGCATCCGATCGAAACACACCTTCGCCGCGGCCCCTTAAACAGCGGCCTCTAGTGTTGTCGTAGTTAGCGCTCACTCGCTAGCCGTCAGTCGTACGTCTGCGTGTAGGTTTTTAATGCCCCAAATTACATCAGTCTTATCAGGGCACTTTTGTTTTCCCTCTCGTTCATCCAGCAGCCGTAACCGTGACATGTTCAGTGTCAGTGTTTTTTTTTTTGCGCTTTCTTCTCTTTATAGTATCGTATAAAAAAAAATCTGAAACAAATATTATTGCGAATAGGTGCTTTTCCTCGAGACTATTTTTATTTTATTTTATTTTATTTTTTGCATGATGTATATTTATTATGGAATTATTGGATAAAAAGACTGACATAGCAACAACTGTGAACACATTTTTCAAAACTAATTCTGTTAGACAAGATCATGTAAATGATATAACGTTAAAAAATACATTTAAGTTTTTGCAAATGAAAACAAACAAACCAGGATTCTGGATATAAAAAATAATGATGATGATGATGTGGTTTTAAGACAAACGAGCTAAACGAGCTGTTGATTAATTAATTAAGTGATTGATGAAGTATTAAAAAAAAAAAAAAAAAAAATATATATATATATATATATATATATAATCTAGATATATATATATATATATATATATATATATGATATATATATATATGCGAGAAATCCTACAGATCACTGATCCAAAGCTTTTTTTTTCAATCTATTTTTCACAGCTTTTGGGAGGCAAACTCACAATTTTATTGAATGAAATGTACCAATTCCATTTTTTTTATTTATTCACACAAAATCAATTTAACTGCACCCATTCTTACTCCATAAACCTTATGTCCTTCATATTCGCTACACATGCTCACTACATAGGGTACATGATTAAATGTAGACAATGAAGGGCCAATAGTTTATGGCTATTCTATTGCTTTGTGCTTATTTCTTTTCTACATATAAAAACTTCACTCCTGCTGGAGAAGAAGCTCATATGACTGGAATAGTCAGGAGTCCTAATACTTTACGATCCAAAAAATGACTTTGTTTTGTCGCCACCTGGTGGTGATGATGAGGTTTAGCGTCAGCTCAATGGTCTAAATCAGTCTCGGGTTGAACTAAAAATTAACATTCTTTATGCACTTTGAAATATTTTTATGGCCTGGAACTGATGCTAGTGCCTCTTGTGTGAGCATGCTCTTTCTTTCTTTCTTTCTTTCTTTCTTTGTTCTTTCTTTCTTTCTTTTGATTTTTTTCTTTTTATTTATTGATGTGTTCTTTTATACCTTCAACTATTGATTCTATCTTTCTATCTCTCTCATCTGCCCTTCTTTCTTTTTGCTCTTTTTACTTTCTTTCTTATTTTCTTTATCATTTTATGCCTCTTTAATTGATTTAAAAAAAAAAGAAATAATTTATAAGAGCTACAACACACTTGATGAAGTTCCCTGTTGACTGTGTAGAAGTAAAAAAACGCTTCTGGTGTCCGATAAAGTCATTGTTACTTCAATAATTTAAATATATAGAAATGATTAAAATATATAAATGTATTTAATTCTTTAGAATTGTGTTGAGGTGAGTGTATTAAAAAAAGAGAAGAAAAAGAAAGCTATGCTTTATATTCCAGCTCGAGAGCTGATTGTATATATTTTTAGCCAAAAAACATGAAAGAGATAAAGATTTAAATAGTTGATAATATTAATGTCTGATTAATGTTTAATTTCAGGAGTTTAATAGACGTTTATCTGAAATTATTGGGTATGTTTTTACAGGTCTATCACTGCCATAACTGCCATTTTTGTATTTATTTTGTGTCGGTGGACGAGCACATGTCCAATTTTCAGCATTTTAATAAAAATGTTGACTGAACAATTTGCTCACTCCTTTATATTCTATATTATTTATATTATGCAAAATCATTATTTGGAACATCACTAATGGGTTTGATAAACGAGTGGAGAAATAATCACTTTTAAGACTTCGTCGGAGTGTGTCGTGATTTGTGCGCAGGTGCGACGGGTCGAGTAGAAACCAATAGGGTGTCGGAATGGTATATGTTTATATCTCATCCAATCAAAATCACATTCACTCCATTCGCATGGAGACGTTTATATGGATAGGGTGTGTTTTTTTTTTTTTTTTTTTTGGAATGATGAAAAGCCGGAATGAAATGGGAGTAACGAGGGCTGTTTTTAAAATGAATATAAGTAAAAAGTCGTCTGAAATATAATTACTCCAGTACAAATATAGATTTTCTATATTTCTACTTAAGTAAACACCTCTGGGGGCACGGTGGCGTTAGTGGTTAGCACGTTCGCCTCACACCGCCAGGATCCGGGTTCGATTCCCGTCTCGGCCATGTGTGTGTGGAGTTTGTGCATGTTCTCCCCGTGCCTCAGGGGGGTTTTTCTCCGGGTTCTCCGGTTTCCTCCCCCGGTCCAAAAACATGCACGGTAGGTTGATTGGCACCTTGGAAAATTGTCCCTAGTGTGTGAATGTGTGTGTGAATGTGTGTGTGTGTGTGTGTGATGGGTTGGCATTCCATCCAGGGTGTATCCTGCCTTAATGCCCATAGACGCCTGAGATAGGCACAGGCTCCCCGTGACCCGAGGGAAGATCGGATAAAGCGGTAGAAAATGAATGAATGAATGAATGAATAAACACCTCTGGGCACATACATTTTGTTCGTAAATATGTCCAGTTGTTTCAATTTATTTTTATAAAAAATATCAATTAAATCTTTTAATATGAATGACATCTTTTAACACCTTCAGCATCGTTTCTCCAAACATTCAGTACATTTAGAGACCATGACCGGATCATGGGGAGTTTAACGAGTGGATTTTTGATCGGAAGGTCATGAGTTCAAAGCCCATCAAGCCCACCAAGGTGCCAATGCTGGGCCCTTGAGGAAGGCCCTCAACCCTAAGTGGATAAGGTTGTCTTCCAAATGCTTTAAATATAAAAGTATTTCTTTTATATGCTCACGAAATGCTCACGAAATCCGAGTGACACGAAAAAACAAGAAACTTTGGCCTGATGCGGTGAAGCGCGGTGGTGGAAGCATCGCGTTATAATTATAAAGCTTCGTGTTCCATAAGGGACTTGCAATCGAAACCATTCTGTGTGTAAATATCAGGATCGGATTTGGAGATGTTCCTCGTTAAAACTATTAAATTGAATTTCAGACTGAAACTAAAAAAAAGGGTGTTGGATGGTAGAAGTGTGTGTGTGTGTGTGGGGGGGGGGGGGTAAATACTAATGCATGCTGTTAAGTAGCCGCTGTTTATCTTATTCCAACCATTTCCTGTTTTCCAGTCCGACCTCATTCTCGTTTACATGCACCGTCTTCCTTCAACTCTCTGTTCTCTATTCAATGTTACTCCTCCTTCTCTACTGTCGTGACTAACGGATTCCCTTCACACACACACACACACACACACACACACACACACACACACACACACACACACACACACACACACACAATCCCTCCTCTTTATTTCCCAGCAGGCTGTGCGATAGGCTGAGCTGCTCTATATAAAGATCGGACAGTGGAAGGGAGGGGGTACGGTGCAGCAGGGACTCGCACAGAGACTCACCGGGATAGACGGAGAGAGAGAGAGAGGTTAGTACACACACACACACACACACACACACACAGAGAGGAGAGAGAGATTAGACGCAGAAGGCATTAGAACCGGATTATGGTGTGTTTCAGAGGGAAACACTGGATTGTGCTGTAAAAGACACACTGAGAGACCGCAGTGTTGTGATGTTTATCCAGGAAGCATGGGAGGGAAAAAAACAGAACGAAGGGATGGAAAGAGAGCGCTGTGTTTTGACAGCTGAGGCTGCGTTGTCACTGCCCGTGAAAGGGATAAAGGTTATGAGAGAGAGCGGAGGATGAAAGTGAAATGGAGTGGCGTGTGTAAGCAGCTCGCAGCGGTTTTATTCGCGGAGAAGACACGCTTAGGGGTTTGTAAATAATCGGCGTAAACAAGGCCAGCTAGTTTCTTTTCCACATGGATGTCACACACACACACACACACACACACACACACACACAGACGCACGGCACTGTTGCTGGGCGACACATCAAACCATTGAGGTGTGAAGAATTGGGAATGGGAAGAGGAGGGAGTAGATGGTGTTGGTGTGGAGTTCTGGTGTTTTGGCGTGAAGGTGTGGTGGAATTGATGAGTGTTGATGTGGTGTGGAGTGATGGTGTGGTGGAGGGGTGGTGTAATAGAGTGGTGGAGTGGGGAAGTGAAGGAGTGGTAGAGTGACAGAGTGACGGTTCGGTTGGAGTGTTAGAGTGGTGGTGTTATGAAGTGATGTTGTGGTGGTGTGGTTGGAGTGATGATGTGATGGTGTGGTGGAGTTGTAGAGTGATGGAGTGATGGAGTGGTGGAGTGGTGTAGTTGTAGAGTGATGGAGAATGGTATGATGGAGTGGTGGAGTTGTAGAGTGATTGAGTGATGGAGTGATGATGTGATGGTGTGGTGGAGTTGTAGAGTAATGGAGTGATGGAGTGATGGAGTGATGGAGGTGGTGTGGTGGAGTGGAGTGATAGTTGAGTAGAGTGATGGAGTGATGGAGTATGGTATGATGGAGTGGTGGAGTTGTAGAGCGATGGAGTGATGGTGTGGTGGTGTGGTGGAGTTGTAGAGTCATGGAGTGATGAAGTGATGGAGTGATGGAGTGTTGGAGTTGTAGATTGATGGTGGGAGTGAGTGATGGTATGATGGAGGGGTGGTGTAATAGAGTGGTGGAGTGGGGGAGTGAAGGAGTGGTAGAGTGACAGAGTGACGGTTTGGTTGGAGTGTAGAGTGGTGGAGTGGTGGTGTTATGAAGTGATGTTGTGGTGGTGTGGTTGGAGTGATGGAGTGATATAGTGGTGGAGTGGTGTAGTTGTAGAGTGATGGAGTATGGTATGATGGAGTGGTGGAGTTGTAGAGCGATGGAGTTATGAAGTGATGGAGTGATGGAGTGTTGGAGTTGTAGATTGATGGAGTGATGGTATGATGGAGTGATGGAGTGTTGGAGTGGTGGAGTTGTAGAGTGATGGTTGGTGGTGTGGTGGAGTGATAGAGTGGTGTAGAGATGGAGTTGTAGTGTGTTATGTAGATGGAGTGCATTATGATGGAGTGTTGGAGTGTGTAGAGTGATGATGTGAGTGTGTGTGAGTGATGGAGTGTGGATGGATGATGAGTGATGGAGTGGTGGAGTTGTAGAGTGATGGAGTGATGAAGTGATGGAGTGATGGAGTTGTAGAGTGATGGAGTGTGTTATGATGGAGTGTTGGAGTGATGGTGGAGTGATGTAGATTGATGTGAGTGGATGAAGTGATGGAGTGATGGAGTTGTAGAGTGATGGAGTGTGTTATGATGGAGTGTTGGAGTGGTGGAGTTGTAGAGTGATGAAGTGATGAAGTGATGGAGTTGTAGTGTGATGGAGTGTGTTATGATGGAGTGATGGAGGGTGATGGGAGTGGAGTGGAGTTGTAGTGGTGGTGAGAGTGATGGTATGATGGTGTGATGGTGTGATGGAGTGATGTGGTTGGAGTTGTAGAGTGATGGAGTGTGTTATGATGGAGTGTTGGAGTGGTGGAGTGATGGAGTATGAGTGATGAAGTGATGAAGTGATGGAGTTGTAGTGTGATGGAGTGTGTTATGATGGAGTGTTGGATGGAGTGATGTGAGTGTAGTTGAGGAGTGATGGAGTGATGGAGTGATGAGTGGAGAGTGATGAGTGATGGAGTGATGATGTGAGTGTGGTGGAGTGATGTGAGAGTGATGGAGTGTGGTGATGGAGTGATGAGAGTGATGTGGATGGAGTGATGGAGTGATGGAGTGATGGAGTGATGTGAGTGAGTGATGAGTGTATGGAGTGTGGTAGGATGGTGGAGTGGTATGATGATGAGAGTGATGAGTGAGTGTGGAGTGATGATGGAGTGATGTGATGGATGTGGAGTGATGAGTGATGAAGTGATGGAGTGATGAAGAGATGGAGTGATGGAGTGATGAAGAGATGAAGTGATGAAGTGATGAAGTGATGAAGTGTGTGATGCGGAGTGATGGAGTTATGGAGTGATGGAGTGATGGAGTGTTGGAGTTGTAGAGTGATGATGGAGTGATGGTATGATGGAGTGATGGTATGATGGAGTGATGTGGTTGTAGAGTTGTAGAGTGTGATGGTGGAGTTGTAGAGTGATGATGAATGTGATGGATGGTGATGGAGTTGTAGTGATGGAGTGATGGAGTGATGGAGTGAGTGATGTGATGGAGTGTAGAGTGGAGTGATGGTATGATGGAGTGATGTGGTTGGAGTTGTAGAGTGATGGATGGTGGTTGGAGTTGTAGAGTGATGGAGTGATGGAGTGATGTGATGGAGTGATGGAGTGTTGGAGTTGTAGAGTGATGAGAGTGATGGAGTGATGGAATGATGGAGTGATGTGGTTGGAGTTGTAGAGTGATGGAGTTGTAGAGTGATGGAGTGATGGTATGATGGAGTGATGTGGTTGGAGTTGTAGAGTGATGGAGTGATGGAGTGATGGAGTGATGGAGTTGGGGATGTAGAGTGATGGAGTTGTAGAGTGATGGAGTTGTAGAGTGATGGAGTTGTGATGATGTGAGTGATGGAGTGTGATGGTGTGATGGAGTGATGTGGTTGGAGTTGTAGAGTGATGGAGTTGTAGAGTGATGGAGTGATGGTATGATGGAGTGATGTGGTTGGAGTTGTAGAGTGATGGAGTTGTAGAGTGATGGAGTGATGGAGTGATGATGGAGTGGAGTGTGGAGTTGGAGTGATGTAGAGTGATGGAGTGATGGTAGTGATGGAGTGATGGAGTGATGGAGTGATGGTGATGGAGTGAAGAGTGGTTGGAGTGATGTAGAGTGATGGAGTGATGGAGTGATGGTATGATGGAGTGATGTGGTTGGAGTGGTAGAGTGATGGAGTGATGGAGTGATGGTATGATGGAGTGATGTGGTTGGAGTGGTAGAGTGATGGAGTGATGGAGTTTTGTCCCACTTTATTTATTATTATTGATTCTCTTTTACTTTCTTTTTACTCTTTCGCTTTCTTTTTTCTTTACTGTTCAAGTGGAACAAGTTGTTTTGCTTTTTGTAGTTAGTATTCCATCGAGGCGCTTCCACAGAGCCGGGGCCCGGGAGTGTGAGGTGGAAACACACACACACACACACACACACACACACACACACACACACACACACACACACACACACACACACACTTTGGATGAACTAAATGCTCCTGCATCCGAAGCCATTTTATACAACCGTGTCTCTCCAACTCTATAATAAGGTTTTGGAGAAGAACCTCATGGTTGGAAGATCCGGTGAGTTGTGTTTTGTTAGTACGTTGATTAATTCTCCACATGGTCCTGCCCTGATGATGATGATGATGATGATGATGATGATGATGATGATGAAGGATGTAAGGCGAGTACAGCAGCTGCGATCGCGTCTATTAAAAGCTTTTCTAAATCAGAACGCGGCTCTGTCAGCAGTCTGGGGGTGAAGGGTGTGTGTGAGGGGGTTTAGCCTTTCTCCTGCACGCACACACACACACACACACACACACTTTCTCATGGCGCTATGTGTGTGTGTGTGTGTCTGAACTCAGGGGCCAAAAGTTTATTTATAAAAGAAGCTAATAAATAATATCAGGTTTCCTTCGGGTCCATCAGGTTTCCTCCAGAGACGTTACTGGTGGTTGGTTGACACTGTTAAACAGCCCCAGGTGTGAGGATGTGTGTGTGTGTGTGTGTGTGTGTGTGTGTGTGTGTGTGTGTGTGTGTGGTGTTCCCACCTCATTTTCCGCCTTGACACCCTTAATACAGTTATTCACTAAAGCACAAAACATTTATTTATTTCCCACTTCTCGTTTTAATTCATGCTTTTTTCATTCCCCACTTTCTTTCTTCCCCACCCCTTTATTTCTAGCTTACTACATTTGTACTTATATATCTATATAATTTTCCTTTATATAGAAATAATATAATAATAATAATATTTATTTATATATTTATTCCACCGTTTGTCTAACACCCTACAACCAAACGACAAGAAAAACGAGTCATTTTTTCTGTTTCATTGTGGATGCATGGAAAATAAATACAACTTCTATTTAGCTGCATTTAAAATGACAACATTAACCCGAATCGCACCTCATCAACTCAATTATGCAAATGCAGTCGTTAAAGATGCCTAATATGAAGAAGGCTTGAGGGCATTAATTATTGTATTATTTTATTCATATTACCATTAGTATTAGGCTAGTACAGTTCTCAAACAATGGGTCTGTATATATATATATATATATATATATATATATATATATATATATATATATAGTTATAAATCAATAACATCGAATAGCATCAAGTTTCTCAAAAAGCCAGACAATAAAATTGAACACAAACAATTAGGTCATTATTGTAAGTAAATTAAAGGGTCAATAATGTAATTAAAGCCTGCTAGTGACCCTTTAATTTAATTGCAACAAGGACCAAATCGTAAATCGTGGTTGCTTTAAATGTACGGAGATTATATTAAATAGATAAATTCACACATGTAGATTGATGAAGAAGTTAAAAATATGCTAATACTAATTAGTGTTTTTGTTAGTGTGTAATTAAACACTTTGAAGTGTATAAGCCTGGGGAGGCGTGAAGGTAAAGTGTAAGAAACATTATTATTATTATTATTATTATTATTATTATTATTATTATTTATTCTATAAAGGTAGAGGACGCATTTCCGGTGAGGAAACACAGGCATCATTGTCTCCGAGTGCAGTCCGCATTAGGTTGGTGTTATAAGCGCTGCTCTATAAGCTGCAAATGAAGCTTTTCCACGTTATGAATACGAACAGCACATGTATGTGTATAACAGTAGTATTAGCGCTTTATAGCAGCGCGGCCGGGTTCACGTGGAAACGTCACATCGGTGGGTCGGATCAGAAGTGGGCGTGGCTTGTACAGTATAAATAGGTAAGCAGGTAGTCACGCGATGTATTTACGCGTTAATCTCGCGTGGATAGAAGTCACGACAAGTCAAGCGGTCCTTGTTGTTTTTCCGACCACATAATAGTGCAGTTACACCGTTCAGCGAAACAGCATTACAGTGTTACAACGTCAATTAACACAAGGTATGAATTATTTTACATCCACTTTTATTGTATCGGATATCCACAGCAAAATCGTGACCTCATCGAATTACTACATGCATATGATAAAATACACGATTAGCAGTATTTTCACACATAAAACCTTTTATAATGGACAACACAATAGTTCATTATTAGTTAATACTGCGTGATCAAATAATTGTTGTGCAAAAGGACAGATAAATATGCAAACATGTTTACAGCAGTTAATATATAAAAGTGGATAAATGAAAACAGCAAATAAACATAATAAATATATACATATGTATGTATGTATGTATGTATGTATGTAAGAAGTTATATAAATAATAATGCACAAAATGCACATATCTATATAAAGGTGGGATATAAAAATGTACAATATGGGAAATGTTTTGTACAATCGTTCAAAGGTGTCTATATAACTTCAGTGAGTTGTGTACAGAATTTATATATATATATATATATATATATATATATATATATATATATATATATATATATATAGTGCTGTTATATGCCGTTAAATGTGCAGAATGATAGTAAGTGTACAGAGCGGATTAGAAGGATGGAGCATGGTGATTACTTGCAGTAGAATCGGTATCAGTGTGCTGCTGGTGGTGTAGGTGATGGTGGATGTAATAAAAGACGCCTCTGACCCTGCGTGTTTCTGTATCTTTTTCTGGATGGAAGGAGGTTGAACAGTTGGTGAACTGGCATGTGAGCGAGTCCCTGATGATGTGAGATGTATATGGACTTGTGTTTAATAGTCAAGTGTAGAAAGTTAATTCTGTTTAATCGATGTCTTAATACTTAACGTCGCTTCTTAATTGATACTTTAGTTGTTTTCTCAGAAAGACGCTTAACGAGTGAGTTACAGGTACTTTTTGGCAAGTTCAGCACGAAATCTTCCCTGCGGAAAATCAGTTTTTTCGGAGTAGTGTGTGTGTGTGTGTGTGTGTGTGTGTGTGGTTGTGTGTTGGTGTGTGAGGTGTGTGAGGAGAGAGAGAGACAGAGGCTTTAGACACCGCAGTGTAAATGTCTCGTACACTAATAGACCCAGAACTGCACTCTGACACACTATCTGCTTCACTCGTCCATTACACACTAATGTATCTGTCCATCATTATGAAGGCTTTGAGCCACTGCACTTGCACTGTAACAGCCCCCCGGTGACCTCCCAGCCCCACCCCTGCCCCCACACACGCACCTCCAGGCCGGACTCGTGCTCCATACTTGGCAATACCCGAGCTTTCCAAAGCGAGCGCTGCTGATTCAGGAGCCGAGTGACATTTAAAAAGAGAGCAGGGTCACTGAGAGGGACATAAATCCTGCAGCTCAGATCTCCTGCTACATTCCCAGTTTCTCCTGCTCCATTCCCAGTTTCTCCTGCTCCATTCCCAGTTTCTCCTGCTCCATTCCCAGTTTCTCCTGCTCCATTCCCAGTTTCTTCTGCTCCATTCCCAGTTTCTCCTGCTCCATTCCCAGTTTCTCCTGCTCCATTCCCAGTTTCTCCATTCCCAGCTCCATTCCCAGTTTCTCCTGCTCCATTCCCAGTTTCTCCTCCATTCCCAGTTTCTCCTCCATTCCCAGTTTCTCCTGCTCCATTCCCAGTTTCTCCTGCTCCATTCCCAGTTTCTTCTGCTCCATTCCCAGTTTCTTCTCATACATAAGATCATTAAATCCATGCCAATATTGTAGGGTGAGATTTTTAGTGAAATCAGAAATCAGCTTTGCGTTGTACTAACTGTGATTAGTAACGGGCTTTGAAGTAAAGCGCTATTGGCTGATTAAAAAGTGGGAGGAGCCACACGCCTTCCTGTCTCAGTGTGAATGACATACAAAGATGCGACAACTTTTCTCATATCAATGCACTTCCACACACACACACACACACAACACATACACATAATGAATATAATGTACAGTGTGTACTGAGTTAAATATCTCACTGCAGGATTCTGATTGGCCAGCACAGCAGCCAATCACAGCTGATTATTCACCATTGCATTTATGGCATTTTATAAACGCTTTTAACCAAAATGAATTTAATTTATACAACAGCTTTTAAGGCTTAAGGGCTTTGCTGAAGTGCACAGTGTCGGGATTTGAACTTGCAACCTTCTGATATATGTAGTATATATATATATATATATATATAGATATATATATATATATATATATATATATATAATATATATATATATATAGTCCATATCTTTAGCAGCGAGCTCGAACCCCCTCTAGTAGATGTTCTACAGTAACAGTGGGAACGTGAGGGCGTGTATCTGCTACACCATTTGTTTCACAGCCGTTTCTCAAGTGTAACTATAAATGGATAAAAATTGCGGGTCTCAGACCGCCGTTATTGATTATTTTTCCTGTAGCGGCTCAAAGCCGTGCGTTTTCACACCGTAACACACTTCTACAGGGCTACAAACACACAATGTTCAAACACACACACTGCTGGTCACATGACATGACCAGGCATGTAGATACAAGAGCTGACAGATCTGTTTGCTCCTGCCATTTCAACACACCCCAGGAACCAACACACACACACACACACACACAGACACAACCACACACACATACAGACAGACACACACACACAGACAAACTGCAGGTAAGATCTACAACATATATATTTATTACCTATATTATTATGCTATATGCGTGTGTGTTTGTGTGCATGTGCCTGCAAGCATGGGTGTGTGTGTGTGTGTGTGTGTGTGTGTGTGTGTGTGTGTGTGTGTGTTTGTGTGTGCGTGCGTGCATGCATGGGCGTGTGGTATGTGCGCGCGCATGTGTGTTTGTGTGGGTTGTCAGATTAGTTCCTATATCTTAAGTACTTCGATTTTACTTTTCTACTTCATCTCTTTCTTTCCTTCTTTCTTTCCCTCCCTGTTCGATCATTCTATCATCATTTCTTTTACTTCCTTCTCCATTTTTTCTTCTTTTTCTTTCATTTTCCTTCTTCCTTCCTTCCTTCCTTCCTTCCTTTCTGCCTTTGCAACCACCACGTCTTCCTTTCCATCTTTCAATCTTCAATTCATTTCGTCCTGTGTCTTATAAACTTCTTTATTTTTATTCTGGATCTCTTCCTCTTTAATGTTGAGTCTTTAGTAATAAACACACACACACACACACATACACACACACACACACACACACACACACACACACACACACACACACACACACACACACTGGCTGGTTCCTGTGAGAATCCTCACTTCCGCAAGTTGGCTACAAACAACACGTCTGTGCGCATTTCCTCTATTGTAGTGATGTTGCTGTGTTAGAGGCTTGTTAGAGTTGCGTAGGTGGCGTGTTAGAGGCATGTCAGAGGCGTGTCAGAGGCGTGTTAGAGGCGTGTTAGAGGCGTGTACAAGGCCTGATCCTGATTAAACACAAAGTTCCACAGAAAAATCAAAAACCTAACAGCAGGAAGAATCCAACATGTTTACACTTTAATGATTTATAATCATCCTGTAATGCATTTAATCATCTCTGTTTCTCTCTTTTACAGTTAAGCATCCACACCATAACACAACACCATGGCAGGTAACACACACTTTCCCCTTTACAATATTTACAACACACCTGTATACAGTCTAATCGAGTAATAAGAAGGAATATCCTGCCCTCTTGTGGTCATAATTATGTATTACAACTATTAGAATGTAACTGGAATTGTATTTTGTGTTATGCATTACATATTACACATTGACGAACGTAAAATTAAACAAAAATGCTATTAGTTCTAAAATATTAATACTTTAGACGGGAGGATGCACATTTTATTACTTTGTTTTATATTGTTTATTTGTTTTTTAAACCTATGCATGGCTAATAATTACAAAAAAGTTTAGTAATAAAGTAGAAACTTTATTAAAATATTAGGGATTTTTTTAATATTCACATTTCTGTTTTTATTATTTAGAGAGAATATCTATTTTTTTTAATAATAATTTCAAAATCTTAAAAACACATTTTAGACATTTTAATAATATTAAACACTATTTTACATTTAGCTTCCCATGAGCACACGCGTTTTGAAAATGGGTTAACCCAGAAAAATAACTACTAAATTTTATATTATTATTTTATATTATTATTATTTATATTATTATCCATTGATATTAATTCCGTCTTTATGTCTTTAAAAACATACCAAAACCTTTAAAACATAAAGGTCTCAAAATGTATATTACGCTTAAACAAAGGAATATTTGTTTTTTTTTTAACTTTGTATTATTTGTGAGTTCTTTCCCTTTTTCTTTATTTCCATTTTTTCTTTCTATTAATTATTGTTAAATTCTCGTTGCAAAAATAAAGCACGACGTCGTGCTGCCATCTGCTGGTCAAACCGAGTCACAACACGGCCAGATTGTTTTTCCTCCCATTTCTTTTCTAATGTTCACCGACACGCCAAACGCGACTCAATGCTGCCCCTTGCTGATCAAATCCGGTTACTGCACTTGCGACTTCATTATTTTAACGTTTTAACGACGAGTGTCGGTATTAAGCAGAGCGCTTAGCACATATATTTCTATATATATATATATATAAAAAAAAGCTAAAATAACTTTAAGATAAACGTAAGAAAAAAAAATACCGGAATAAAAGGACGGTTTCTGATTGGTCCGGAACACTCCGCGATTTAAATAGCGAAGATTTAAAATAAATATATAAATACGTATCGCGAGAAAATATCGTACAGTAAGTTTTCAGTATAAATCCGCATCATGGACCTTTCCGATATGGCGTGGATACACGTGGACTCCAAAAACACCGGAAGCCAGTGAAGGACATTTCCGTGTAACTAAGCGATTGTTACTGTTGCCATGGCAACCGACAACCTGAATTAAAATCCCAGTTTCATAAATCATAACGTGGTCGTAGAGAAAAGCGGAGGGAGGGAGTGATGGGAATTTGCTGTTCACGGGAACGCTCAGTTCATCCTGAGGGTAAATAAAGAAATACATAATTACACATCCAATTATAGATTTTTTAAATATTAAAAAGTGTCCAAATATATAATATAATATATGTATTGTAAACAGTTTCACTCACAGTGATGTTAAAGATGTCAATATTAATGATAAAGATAATACTACTAATAATAATAGTAATAAAATGTGAATAATTGTATGTTAAAAGACAGCTCATGTTTGAGGTATTAGACAATCAATGACTGAAAGAATTGTTCCTACACCCGAATAACCCTACATCACGTAAAGTTTGGTGCAAATTTTAATTACATTTTTAAACCTGGATCCTTTTTTGTTTTATTTTATTTATTTTTCAGATAAAATTAAAGACTCTAAGATCATCTTTGTTGTGGGTGAGTAAATACATATATATGTATGTATGTGTGTGTATGTATGTTATATATATCTATATATATATATATAGTATGTATATTATATATATACCATACATATACTATATATATATATATATACACACACACACACCCACACACCACAACACACATCACATATATATCATATATATAACACACACACACACACACACACACATATATATAATATATATATATATATATATATATATATATAATATATATATACACATGTATACACACATGTATATATACCTATACATATGTATACATACATACATGTGTATGTTCTGATTTGCCACTAAAAGCTGTTTTCTCCCTGATGTGTGGTTGCGGTGTTCCTCAGGTGGCCCTGGCTCCGGTAAAGGCACTCAGTGCGAGAAGGTGGTGGCGAAGTACGGCTTCACACACCTGTCCTCCGGAGACCTGCTGCGTGCCGAGGTGGCATCCGGGTCTGAGCGGGGCAACCATCTCCAGGCCATCATGCAGAAGGGAGAGCTGGTGCCTCTGGTGAGACGAGAACATTCTGTAACCCTCTGAAATAACCTTCCAACCTTTTCAATGATTTTTTTTAACAGTCTATCCGAGAAATCCACTTTATTTCTGACATAAAGCTTCATTTCACTGCATGTAACATGTCCTGTGTGTTCTTTCCGCAGGACACAGTTCTGGACATGATCAAAGACGCCATGATCGCCAAAGCCGACGTGTCGAAGGGCTTCCTGATCGACGGATACCCTCGTGAGGTCAAGCAGGGAGAGGAGTTTGAGAAGAAGGTGATGATTCTGCTTATATATATATATATATATATATATATATATATATATATATAGTCCTATATTCCTCTTCATAGCAATCATAAACAGTATCGTTACACGAAGAAATATATGCAAAATTCAACTTCATTATTATATGTATACTTACAATAAATTGTAGTCACTCTAACACAAATATATGTTAAATTATTTAAACATGAAATATTTGTAATTTTTAAATACATTTAACAGCGTATATATTGCACAATATCTAGGATTATTTGTTGTTCTTTGTTTACACTTGTGTTATTGACATTGTGACCCGCTACTGCAGTAATACATTATTAATACATCGCCGCCTCCTATTGGCTACATTTTGAAGTGCAACATAGAACACAATTCTGAAATTAATTATAATACTGATTATTAATAGAATTATTCAGATATTATTAATTATATGCCTTCTGGGGGCATAATACGTTTTGAAAGTCTATTTTTTAAAAAGTTTATTACGTTAGTTACAGTTACCTGGGGTAAGTTTTGAATTCAAGAGCCTGACAGAAAAGTATTTGATGTATTTCGGAGAAGAAAATGACAAAAAAAAAGAAAAAAGAAAGTACATTATCGCACTATCACCATAAGCCGATCAGTAAGTCCCGAAGTGTTCTGTATGTTCAGATCGGCGCTCCCGCTCTGCTGTTGTACATCGACGCCAAGTCCGAGACGATGGTGAAGAGGCTGGTGAAGCGCGGAGAGACCAGCGGCCGCGCCGACGACAACGAGGAGACCATTAAGAAGCGTCTGGACCTTTATTACAAAGCCACCGAACCCGTCATCGCCTTCTATGAAAGCCGCGGCATCGTCAGGAAGGTGAGCGTTAATCTGAAAGGAAGTCATGTTGGAGCCGAGAGCTTTTTTTACTATATATATATATATATATATATATATATATATATATATATTTTTTTTTTTTTTTTTTTTTTTCAGATCGACTCGGAGCTCGCAGTGGACGAAGTGTTCAAACAAGTTTCCCAAGCGATCGATAACCTGAAGTAAAAAATCCTGATAAGATGAACTTTGCACTTTTGTCTGGGTCTTTATTTTGTTTTGTTTCTTTTTTTTTTTTTTCAAACACCCGAAGGCAGAAAAAAACCCCAAACACAAATCCACAGTAAAGCCGGTGGGAGACGCCGCCTGCCCGCTTTCACCTTAATGAATAGTTCATGCCGTCGTCACCGGAGACCGCATCAGCGAGTTCTCTCGCTCCGAACACCATTTGTATTCAGAACACCGCGCTCCTGTTTACACCTCACGTACAGTTGTCAAGGGCGTCTGCTGTGTTTTGTCTTGTGTTGTGTAGTTTTGCTCTGACAGGCCGTACCGCATGTCCACACACACACACACACACACACACAAACACACACACACACACACACACACACAACACACACACACACACACACACACACTGCGATCAATAGAGCTGCGCTTCCTGCCTTAACACAACTTATACTAGCGCTAAAATCTATTCACGAAAATTTTCTACCTGCTGAAAGAATCTTCAAAATGGATTTTACACGTCCTGCACAAAATATTACATTTTATTTACTTACGCTTTTGCACTACAGCTAATAATATATGTAAAAAAAATAAAAGTTTATAGCTTCCACATTAGCACAATGCTAATCACATGTGTAGATTATGTATGTTCATTTCCACAAGGGAGGATAAATATCGACACTTACTTTTTAATCTAAAGATTGGAATAAAGAGGATTTAGACTTATTAAGGGCTTCTATAAAAATAAATAACACACATGTGGGATCATTTGACAAACATTGCTAAAGAAAAAAAAACCTACTTGTACATCAATGAAATAAATAAAATATGTATACAAATAAATAGATCCTTCTCACCGTGTGGTTTTCATGATTTGAGCGATGAATTGTGCGGAGTTTATCAGTTTATCTGGAAGAATATATGCATTTTTTACCACACGGATTCTTTTTTTCACCAATTTGCCAACAGATCTGAGGTAAATCTTAATATTCTGGACAGTTTGATGTGATTTTTACTCTGACTTTGTCTTTACATTGGCTCCAACCACATGTTTTTCCTGCTTGAAGCGGTGATGCTAAGTGGAAATGTAGCTTTTTTACTTTTAGCCTCAGGGATTTTTTTTTTTCAGTAATTGATTGACAAATCTGAGGGAAATGTTGATATTCTGGACAGTTTGAACTGATTTGCAACATCACTGTGTTTTTACAATCGTCTCAAAACTGCAACTCATGCTAGATCCCGGGTAGCAGGAAGTGCAAATATGTTCCTATTAGTTGAATGGTTTCATATATATATATATATATAAATAACATATTCATTCATCTTCTACCGCTTTATCCAATCTTCCCTCGGATCACGGGGAGTCTCAGGCGTCTATGGGCATAAAGGCAGGATACACCCTGGATCGAATGCCAACCCATCGCGCACACACACACACATTCACACACACATTCATACACTAGGGACAATTTTCCAAGGTGCCAATCAACCTACCGTGAATGTTTTTGGACCAGGGGGAGGAAACCGGAGAACCAGGAGAAAAAACCCCTGAGGCACGGGGAGAACATGCACAAACTCCCCACACACAGATTCCCGAGACGGGAATCGAACCCGGACCCTGCTAGTGTGAGGCGAACGTGCTAACCACTAAGCCACCGTGCCCCCTATATATATATATATTTTTATATATATATATATATATATATATATATATATATATATATATATATATATATATATATATATATATATATATATATATATATATATATATATATATATATATCTATAGATATCATATCATATAAATATCATTATCAATATCATATAAAGACGTCCCATAAAATTGTGTACAGGAACAGGAAAAAGTGAATATTTTTTTGCAAAAAAAAAATTATTTAAACGCTAAGGTTTTTAGTGTAATTATGCCTTTCGTTGTGCAATTTGTAAGTATTTCATTTCTAATAGTTTTATCAGAGTGCACAAGTGAGATCAGACGCTAGCAATTTTTTTTTTCATTGAAATAATGAAGGTGGGGGAAACAGCGCCCTCTAGTGGACACACAGAACCGTGACGGGACGCCATTGACGTTTCATTGGCGCCAGAAAGCAGGAAAGCATCGTCAACATTCCAGGTTTATAGAACCAAACAAAGAGGTCACTTCCTTGGTTTTCAGTGCTGCTTAGCAGACAGACAAAAAAGAAACACAAACAAACACAAACCCATATAAAAGTCACTCAAGAATGCTAAGACTTTAATAAGGTCCAAGAGGTCACTCGAACATGTTTCGGAATAACAGAACAAAAACAAAACAAAAAGTAAAAAACAACGTCTGAACTTTTTCAGGATGCGATTGTTTACGAGTGCATCTGCAGAGCGCACGTCTGGCTGGACGAGTGCACAAACAAAAATGTGACACGAAGCCGCTGCACTCTTGTTATTGGAAATGCTCGAGAAAATCATCAGAGGTTCTGCAGGCTTCCTTACACATCACACGCTCACCGGCGTTTCCGGCCCGGGCCTGAAAAACACGCCGCAGCAGGTATCCGGGTTATCCTCTGAGGAACACTGACCTGAGGAGGAAAGGGAAGAAGAAGTCGTGCTCACGAGTGGATCAGGATGTCCCTATGAAACCTGATGAGGGGAAGACAGCACGGCATGGTGCCGTCCTGCGGGAAACAACACACACACACACACACACACACACACACACACACACACACACACACACACACACACACACACCACACACACACACCACAACACCTCTAAAAATTGCTCCAGAAGATTGTAGGCATTGGGCTCTGAACCAGAAGGTTTCCTGGTCAAATCGCAGTACCACCAAGCTGCCACTAGTGGGCTCTTGTTCATATCTGGATGCTCGGTTGCGTCTCTTCCCAACGCAGTAAATCTACATTTTCCACAATTTGTATTCTTTCGCTGACTGGTGAAGCTACACTCGTCTTTTCATATAAAACGGACTCTCTGAGATACACAATGTATACCCAAACCATCTTACTGACCTGCTGCCCATTTAGATTTATATAGATTTAATTCTTAATAACTAATAATGTTTGACAAATACCAATTCCGAATTTCCTTATTTAATCCCTCAAATGTTGCATTCTCTTCAGTGTAAATATTCAATATGTTTTAGGAATAAAATAAGGGTTTACATTTTATTGATATACAATCTATCATATAAGACGTCCCAAATCGTTATTTTTTTTGCATTCTGTTTTTATTTACATTTTGTCATTCCGTTTTTAACTTTTTTTTTTTTTTTCCGGATTGTATCAAAAAGTCTTTGTGGTCCATGTAATTTTGTGTGTGTGTGTGTGTGTGTGTGTGTGTGTGTGTGTGTGTGTGTGTGTGTTTTTATTCACTAATGAAAACTAAAAGGAAAATAGTGAATCGCAAAATTTTTTTTTAAGTGTTTATTTTTTGCTTTATTATTGAAAGCAGAAAAAGGCGGAAATGCTTTTCATGTTTGATTTAAAAAATAGTTTAATTATAAATAATTTATAATTATAATTATAATTAATAATAAATAATTTATTTATTAATTTGCTGCATTTGTTATATAAATATAGTAATCATTAAAATCTCACAATATGTGTAAAAACATCCAAACATCTCAGATTTTCATTTCTTTTGAAAAGTGATCGATATAAAGGATTTTAGCGCGAAGCCGGAATGTTGGATGAAATCTGATGGATTGCACGCTGATGGTTTATTTAACTTCAAGAGAACCACAATCGCAAATTACACCAAATAAAATAAACTTATTTTAAAATATTTCATATTTTATTGAAAAAATGTAAAACGCACAGGCAGAAATGCATACGCAAGTTTTAGCACGGCTTTACACTTATTTACAGTGCCATAAATTCAGCTTGTACACAGCAAGCATTCCTGTATGTTATTCCACGTTGTTGAGGCTTTAAAATGAAATTCTGAGTAACGTCCTCGGAAATGATGGAAGGCAAATAAATAAGTAAGAAACCACACACAGATTTATAAATCAAGCAGCGCTGGTGTGAGCTCTGATGGAAGTCCCGAGGTGGCGCTTCAGAGGAATAATGAGATGAAACGTGCTTCTGAAATTACAATTCAAATTTATATCTTAGGTCAATTTCACACTTCCGGTCAAAAGCCCTCAAATACCTTTAAAACATTTATATATGCAGTTTTTGAACTTTTAGATTAGCAAGTACACCTGCCATGGTTTCAGTCAGAGTGCTTTTTCACTGACCAACACGTCTGAGGAAAATGTGCAGACTTAAGGGCCTTGCTCAAGGGCCCTCTAGTTGAACCAATGCTTGACCTCCCACCTACCCCGATTTTTCCTAATCATTTGGTATCATCGCTTTTTTTCAGTCACTGTGTTTTTTCGCATTGTTGGACCCATTCATTCATTCATCATCTTCTAGCGCTTTATCTATCCGATTTATCCGATCTTCCCTCGGGTCACGGGGAGTCTGTGTCTATCTCAGGCGTCTATGGGTATTAAGGCAGGATACACCCTGGATGGAATGCCAACCCATCACACACACACACACACACATTCATACACTAGGGACAATTTTCCAAGGTGCCAATCAACCTACAGTGCATGTTTTTTGGATTGGTGGAGGAAACCGGAGAACCCGGAGAAAAACCCCCTGAGACACGGGGAGAACATGCAAACTCCACACACACATGGCCGAGACGGGAATCAAACCCAGACACTGCGGGTTTGAGGTGAACACGGTTAGGTGAACGTGCTAACCGCTAAACCACCGTACCCCCCCGCGGACCCAACCTGCTTAATTATTCACGTCAATTAATTTGCTAGTTTAGGATTGGTTTCCTAGTTGCTTAGAAACTGAGCGTATCCTGTTTGTTGGAGCCGCGACGGATAACAGCGGTTCATCAAGGTTGTTGTGGTCACTGGAGGAGACGGAGAGAAGAAAGAACATTCATACATTGTTGTGAGAAAACAACTCGTGTTGGTTTGCATTGAAGGGAGCGAGAAAGATATTTCTCCGCAATAACACATCAAAAATACTTCAGTGGTTTAGCAGTTAGCACGTTCGCCTCACACCGTGAGGGTCAGGGTTCGATTCACGTCTCGGCCATGTGTGTGTGGAGTTTGTCCATGTTCTCCCCGTGTCTCAGGGGGTTTTTCTCCGGGTTCTCCGGTTTCCTCCCCTGGTCCAAAAACATGCACGGTAGGTTGATTGGCACCTTGGAAAATTGTCCCAAGTGTATGAATGTGTGTGTGTGTGTGTGTGTGTGTGTGTGTGTGATGGGTTGGCATTCCATCCAGGGTGTATCCTGCCTTAATGCCCATAGACGCCTGAGATAGACACAGACTCCCCGTGACCCGAGGGAAGATCGGATAAAATGATAGAAGATAAATGAATGAATGAAAAAGAGGAATCTTTCATTATTGTAGCATAAGAAATGGCAACTCTCTAAAAAGTACAAGTAAAAGTAAAAAGTGTAAAAGTACTGGTTTCAAAACTACTAAATGTATTAGAGTAATGTAAAAAACGACAATAAGGACAAACGTTTAGGTGGCGTCGATCGCTAATTTATTCAAACGTCTCGCTACAGAACTAACAATTGTAGCGTGATTTTTCGGAGCATGAAGAGAAAAAACCCGTGTGATAAACGAGTGGGGAAATAATCGCTTTTAAGAAAGAATTTTTTCGTAGAAGCGCAAAAGTCGTCTGAAAAAAAAAGTATAGCTACCCAAAATTTCTACTTAAGTAACGTAACTGTTACTTGACACCTCTAGCTAAAGGAATTTCTTCCTGCTTTTAATGGTGTCGTATTACGCCGATGTACTACTAGCGTAAGTGACGACTTGTGTTTATTTATTTTCAACAGGTTTATGCAGTTATTAAACATACATAAGCTGTAATGTCGAACCTTTACACACACAC
>JACRUU010000006.1:3328721-3368721 GCA_030449085.1 Kryptopterus vitreolus
GGCCAAAAAAAAAAAGTGCGCAAAGACAAAGATTGAAAAAAATCTGTTCATTCGTCTTCTAAACACGCTAGCTTCCGAGTAACCACATACCGTCATGTTCTGTGACATTAGAGACTCCTTACAATGCTAATTAAAAGTATCGTTACAACCTGGTGCGTTACAACCTGTACGAGAACAAAATCCAGCGTTTATATGGTAGCGTAGCGTAACCGAGCCCATCTTTGAAGCTAGCAGAGAAATAGTACGGATTCCGTGGAAATACCGTAAATATTCCGTGGAAAATATCTCGTTGGAACGTACTATAGAAAGCAAACCAACGCCTTCCGTCGCAATCGTGACGTAGATCCCGTCAGCACGCCGTCTATAAAGCCACTTTGAGATAATGCGCATTGTGAAAAGCGCTACACACAGACGTACAGGAATAAAGAGGACACGTGTGTGTAATCCAGTTTTAAAACTGCTATATGCTTTTTTTCTTGTTTGTACCGCATTCAAACGTCGATTGAAGACACACTTCTTCCAACAACACCAATCCTAACACTTCTTTCCTCTTACTGTCCAGGAATCCATAAAAAAAAAACTGTTTTATTTACCCTTCATGAATGAATTTATCTTTAGTTGGAGACCTAAAGCACTTCTTGTACGTCGCCCTGGATAAGTGCGTCTGCTAAATACTGCAAATGTAAAGGTAATTTATTTACCTATAGTAAATAGTGATGATATAGTGATGCAAAAGTGTGATCTAAGAAAGGAAATAAAAGCTTATTTCTAGGAAATTTGTCTTGCTAGAAATAAAAGTCTCAAAAATCACATTTGACTCTAAAGCACTTGTTCAGTCGAGGCGAGTAAATGTGAACTCAAAATTTCACTAGAAACAAGATTTAAAGTGCAATTGTACAAATGGAATGTTTTGTGCACATTTTAAGACTAATACTGACTTCTATCAAGGATTTTTATCAAGTCGGAGCTCTATCAAGTCGGAGCTCAGCGATTAAAACACTGGACCACAAGATCGCAGGTTTAAATCCCACCACCAACATGCTGCCCCTAGTGGTTATAGGATGTAGTGGAATTTATTATCGTCTAGATATTAATGCAAGTTTTTGCGTGCCAGAAATTGATGTTAGTCCATTTTAACTAGATACAAGTGAATCTAGCTGGTTTTATATGAGTGACATTTTAACAAACGTAACATTTTATTTTTAATCTAATACGAATCAATATTCAGAGGTACATTTGTACTTTAATGGGTTTAATGGTTTTGTATTTGTCACTGGTGTGTTTCCTCTCCCGTAGCAGTGCAGTGCTCGTGCGAGCGGCACGTAATGTTACCAGATTTTGGCCTCTTTTGGCGTGATTAAATCTGGTTAGTTTCGTACACTGCTGACTTTAAATGATGTTTGGGTTGCATGTGCACTAGAAGGTATGTGATGGACAGACAGCCGTATGGCGTCCGAATGCAAAGCTCTTTATTAGAGTTTATCTGTAAAACATACGGAATAACGCTGAAATAAATACAGGATTTCTTTTGCATTCGCTGCATAAATCGTTTCCCATGATGCACATTGTTGAACCCCCTACTGTGTGAGAGATAAAGAAAGAGGTGATGTGAGAGAGAGAGAGAGAGAGAGATGAAGTGAAAGAAAGACAGAAGGAGAAGAGGAAGAGCTGCAGTGGAGCAGTCACAGGGAGCGATATCCTGAGGAAGAGCTCAGAGATCAGGGCGCCATTACATAACGACTGTAACGACCCGACCCAGCGGCCCAGCGGCGTCACCCGGGCCGAAAAAGAGACGGAAAAAATAGGTCGCCAGGGAAGCAGACGGAGAGAGAGAGAGAGAGTCGGAGAGATGACGGACGTCTCCTCTGATGTTGGAGGGAGAAAAAAGAAAATCAGAGAAAATCCCCCTCCTGTAGACAAATAGAGAACTTCCCGTTTCTCCAAACCAGCCTGGTTGAGTCGGAGGCCGATGACCTCATGACCAGTCGCCCCGAATTCCCTCGACAAAAAGTTATTATTTTTAATATTACACTTTATGGATGAACACAAAGACCTGAACCCAGCGCTCCTGTTCGAATATCCCTGACCCTAATGTACATGTACATACACTCCAATCCCACTTCCTCTATTTAAATTTTATATTTCTCAGCAAAAAAAAAGCGCCAAAAGCCCCCCCCCCCCCCCCCCCCCCGCCCAGCCCCCGACATAAATGTCCTTCATCCTTTCATATTTCCTCCAAATATCCCCGACCTAAATATTCCAAGAGGGCCCCCCCCCCCTCACACACAACCCCCCAGGCCAAAAATTAAATTTACCTGCACCACTTTTGTCCTTTGGCTCAGCCAAATGCCCCGAAGCTTACTGCCCTTACCCTCAAAAAAAAAAGGTCAAATAAAAAAATGCCCTGCACTAAATAATACATGACCATCGAACCAAAAGCCAAACTACCCTACCTGACCCAAATACTGACACCTAAATGTCTCTGGCAAAAAAAAAAAAAAAAAACACCACCCCAGCCTTCATTTAGCCAAATGCCCCCGAGCTAAAGCTCCTGATCCAAAACACATCGAAAGTTCCACCCGAAATGTGTCCCTCGGCCCTGCTGTGGAAAATTAAATGCCTCTGAAAAATATTAATAATAATCATTATTTTTTTCCCCCCACACACACAAATGTCATTAGCTGAAAAGTTTAGAATCAAATGCCACTAAGGATGAATGTTAAATTCCCCTGCGACGACACTACGTATGTGTGTGTGTGTGTGTGTGTATATATATATATATATATATATACATATATATACATACATATATATGTGTGTGTGTGTGTGTGTGTGTGCATGTATGCATTTGTATTATATATATATATATATATATATATATATATATATATATATATATGTGTGTGTGTGTGTGTGTTGTGTGTGTGTGTGTGTGTGCTAAGGCTGAATGTTAAATTCCCCTGCGACGACACTACGTGTGTGTGTGTTTGTGTATATAGATTATATATATATATATATATATATATATATATATATATATATATATATGTATATATATACACACATATATATGTGTGTGTGTGTGTGTGTGTGTGTGTGTTTATATATATATTATATATATGTTGTGTGTGTGTGTGTGTGTGTGTGTGTGTGTGTGTGTGTGTTTATAGTGTATCATATATAGATATATGTGTGTGTGTGTGTGTGTGGGGGGTGTGTGTGGTGTGTGGTGGTGTGTGTGGTGTGTGTGTGTGTGTGTGTGTGTCGTGTGCCGGTGTGCCTAAATTGCCCTACACCAGCCAAATGTCTTCTTCATAACGAGTCATACATTATAAAAAGGAGAGCAGGAAGCTAATTTTATTCCGGTCACATTAGCATAAAAGACGAGGCTGTTTTTTGTTTTGTTTTGTTTTGTTTGTTTTTTAACCCCCCGTGCCCAGCTGCCCCCCGCCAGACAGGGTGGCAGGGAGACCCGATGACGCGACCTCTTGTCGCTCCTGGAGTCCGATTTTTATCTCCAAATTGCAATTAAACAATCACCATGTCTTTCCCTCCAGACTCCCGTCGACTGCCAATCCCCCCCCCCCCCCTCCTCTCTCTCTCTCTCTCTCTCTCTCTCTCTCTCTCTCTCTCTCTTCAGCTGACTCTGTTTATGCTGTTTTTGTCCCTCTTCCTGTGTAGGACCCTTTTTTAAAAAAAAAAAATCGTTTTTCTTTTTACCTCAGAGCTTTCTGTGTGGGCTGATGGAATCTTTTCACACGGCTTTCGGTGTAAACTTCCATTCGAGTCTAATTCCCATTCGATGCAACACCATTAAGAAGACACTTGTATATATATATATATATATATATATATATATATATATATATATATATATATATATATATATATATATATATAAAGAAAAAGCAGAAGAAGATCAAAGCAGCGCTCGCGGAGCCGTGTTTAATTCCCACAGCGCTCCGTGAGCAGTGGCTGATTTTAATTAGGCTTTTAGTGCAGTTGAAACGCTTCGGTTCCAACCAACATCTCGCAACGAACATCTCGCATCTGGTCAAAAAAAGAACAAAAAAACAATAGAGCAATAACGAAACCGGTTTCTGCGCTCCGATGAATCGTGGCACACCGTCCCGATATATCGTCTCGCTCCTACGCCAGACTTCCTAGAGCTGAATGGCTCATTAGCGGGCGGGCTGAGATAAATCTCAGAGCCGCTGTTAGCACCAGAGCGGCGGCCGTCTGGACCGATAAGGATCGCCGCTCGCTGCCTGTAGTCCCCATTCACTTGTTTTTCTGTGTGTGTGTGTGTGTGTGTGTGTGTGTGTGTGTGTGCGGATATTAACACAAGGCTTGAGAACGTCTTGTCTCGCTTAGACTCATGTCGCCGATCTACATCTAAACGCGTTAAGTGTACACTCCACATCTGTCACTTATCCAATATTGTCTTATTGCTTTGTAGTACAAATTCAATTGAAGTCACACATGAAAAGAATTGCATTATCTTTTTTGTTGTTGTTGTTGTTGTTGTGTAGCACTTTTAACAGAGCACGTTGCCCCAAATCAGCTTTGCAGAAAATAAACAGATTGCAAATATACATTTCAATTTCATATATTAGTCCTTAAGGGGGCACGGCTCACACCACCAGGGTCCAGGTTCGATTCCCGTCTCGGCCATGTGTGTGTGGAGTTTGTGCATGTTCTCCCCGTGCCTCAGGGGGTTTTTTCTCCGGGTTCTCCCGGTTTCCTCCCCCGGTCCAAAAACATGCACGGTAGGTCGATTGGCACCTTGGAAAATTGTCCCTAGTGTATGAATGTGTGTGTGAATGTGTGTGTGTGTGTGTGTGTGTGATGGGTTGGCATTCCATCCAGGGTGTATCCTGCCTTAATGCCCATAGGCATAGACCCGAGGGAAGATCGGATAAAGCGATGAATGAAGGAATGAATATTAGTCCTTATACTATTTAAATATTTACATTATTTGACTTATCCAGAGCAAGTTACAACTGAGGGTTAAGGGCCTTGCTCAAGGGCCCCCCCTTAGTGGACTGTGTAGGGATTTGAACCTGCGATCTTCCACCTCCCTGTTCACCGATCTTCACTTGATCCAAAACCGTGCACATTAATGACAATCTTCTAGACTTTTTAAACCTCCATTGTAACCTTATAAGGAAGTCGTCATGATATATGATATATATTATAAAAAATGCCACAGGCTAATAAAAAGCACCGTTACAACCTGGTGCGTTCGCCATCACGCCGCTACATGAAAACGGGAAAGTACGAGAACAAAATCCAGCGTTTATATCCCTCAATTGCTCAGATGTAAGTCGCTCTGGATAAGGGCATCTGCCAAATGCCATAGTTTATAGTATCGATGTTTGTCACTAATGTGATATTGTTTGTGTACTGACAGTTTATTCGTAACGCTTATAAAACGTATTTTATAGCCTAGCGATCAGTAATGCGATGTTTCTGGAGTTTCTTGCTCATGGGTTCAGCTTCGGGGATGTGAATGTGTAATCCGCTTGACCTCAAAAAAAAGAGGCCGATAAAGGAACAGTAAATAAGACTTTCATTTTCAGCGGTGAATAGTTATTTATGATTCGGGTTTTCAGTAGAAGAGGAAGAAGAAAAAAAACACGCTATTATTTCTAAGAAAATCATTGGTGGAAATTCCGAAGTTCACCTTAGTGCGTTTCCTTATTTATAACCTGGGTTTTTTTCCCCCATTTAAAAGCTCCCACTAGTGATTTCTGAATACATTTGTTTTTTGTTGTCGAATCTTCGGTGCAAAAAGTACTTTGAAAATAAGAACGTCATTGTTGATGGAGTGCATCTGGCGTTTTTTCCCCCCCCGCTTCCTGTGAGACAGCTGTTCCGCGTCACCATGAGGAACGTCGTTTCGCCGAGGTCAAAGGGAGCTTTTTGCAAAGTCGGTGCGAATTCGGAATCATCCCTCACAGACTCGCACATAAATCTTCCTTGGGGTCAGAGGCATCGGTGGCGCCGCGGCGGCGTTTGTCGCTTCGGAGCGAAACATATGCCGGCGCGCGGCGACATCAGACCGGAATGATTAAGAACGCCGGCGCTTCCATCTGCTCGGTGGAACAAGCTAACAGCCTCGGCTAAACGAATCCTTCCTCCGCGAGCCGTGGCGCTAATTAATGCAGCGAAGACGGATGAGCTCCCCCTGCGCCGCGCCGCGCATCGCCTCGCCGCCGCCACCGACGGCTCAGCCTCATCCGCTGATTCATTTGTAAACACTTAGCTTTCTGTTCGCGCTGTTGTTCCTGACGATCTGTCATCGCTGTAAAAAGTGCACCATATGCCCCTGTAGATGAGCAGAAACGCGCACGAGGGAGGAACGTTTTGTCGAGAAGCGTGTTTGCGTTTTCCGTTTAAACATCGTTAATCTCGCCGTCAGCGCGTTTGGCGAGAGGAGCGTTCAGCGTTTGCCTTTAATTAAAGCGAAAATTTTACGCAGCGTTTTTTGGGGGATTTTGCCGATGTATGTAATTAAGCCCTTCCTTTCGTTTAACGCCCAGCGAAGTGGTAAAACGGAAGGAGTCTCCAGTGTCAGAGCTCTGGAGGGGTGTGTTTACCACCTTTTATGTTGTAACGAAAAGCAATGCTTCATACACACTTATTATATGGCTTTTTCAAGGTCACAGGACAGCTCGGGTCTCTGTGCGCCGGCGATAAGAGTCTGTTTGCCTCGCCGATGATTCCGGGGTCGGCGGCCACGGAAGTCCCGGGACAATAGATGTGTGGAACAGAGGCAGGACCTTTTTTTTTTTTACTCCCTCCCTCGTTTACTTGATCACTCCATCCCTCCCGGTACATAAACACACCTTCTTTAGCCTTCTTTCCTCCTGCTTTACCTCCAGAAGAGCGTTTCTATACTATATACTACGTACTATATATATATTCTGGATGCTTTACCTTATAGTTTTATATAATATATATATATATATATATAATCATGATAATCTATACTCTCTATCATTTATACGTTTATTTTACAATCTGTGATAAATAGTCTATACCCTACTGTCTATATTTTTAAAGTACTCTACACTCACTCTACAGTCATTAAATACAGTATATATGTGTGTGTGTGTGTGTGTTTGTGGGTTATATATATATATGTGTGTGTGTTTGTGTGTGTTGTGTGTGTGGTTTGTGTGGTGTGTGTGTGTGTGTGTGTGTGTGTGTGTATGTGTGTACAGCGTGCAGTGTACAGAGATAAAACTATAGAATAATATAATATATAAATAAAATGAATTATAGTACAGGGTATATTATACACACACACACACACACACACACACATACATACATATATATATATATATATATATATATATAATATATATATATATATATACACATATATATACATATACACATATATACATATACTTAGTCTGTACTCAATGCACTATACATTATAGTTGATATTTTACACATTATACGCCACACTGTATAATCTAATCCCTATATATCAATATACTGTACAATCTACACTCTGCGCGCTAAACCTTTATATTTTATAATTTATTCCCTATGTGTATAGTCTATTAACAGTTCTCTCTAGTCTATATTTTATTTTAATTAGTCTGTAATATATATGATATATTCTATGGTCTGTTGTAAATACAATTGACCTTTTATAGTCTAGACCAGGGGTCCACCAACGTGGTGCCCGTGGGCACCAGGTAGCCCCCAAGGAGCACATGAGTAGCTCTCAGGCTTGCTATAAAAAGTGCACAACTCATCAGTGAGATGCGTCTATAATGTAAAATGTAGTTAATTCTTTGTTGATAGTCACTGTCAAGTGTATTTACATAGATAAATGAGTATCATTAATAATAATAATAATAATAATAATATATAACTAAAGGTAAATTTGTTATTTCAGAGGAGTATTTCAAACTGGTAGCCCTTTATATGACTCGGTGTCCATGTAGTAGCTCTCAGTTACAAAAAGGTTGGTGATCCCTGGTCTAGACGCTATAAACTATACGTTATACTCAACAGTAAATGCTCCTTTGAAAGAAGAGTCTGGATTCCACCTCTACGTTCCAGCGACGTTATTTTATATTAGTGGACACATTTTTGGACTTTAGAAACTTTTTGGAATTCACTCGGTGCCACTTTGGCTTGATGGGGTAGAACTAATAAAGCTTATCATCAATAAACCAGAGCGTCGTCCAGAACGCTCTCAGACACGAGCTACACGGATTGATTAATGTACTTCACAGATAATTAGGCCCGAGCGTTAGTATGCGTCTGTCGTAAGCAACTCGGGGGGGGGGGGGAACGACGACTCATAGCCGAACACTAAACCCTCCTCCGTTAATAAGCGTGCAAGAGAAGCGGGCGATCTTGCGATCATACCGATGACAAATAGCTCGGCAGACATGGGGTAAAAATCGGAACACTAGGAAACAATAGCCGAGCGCCGATTTTGAGGAGTGGCTCCGACTGTCCGACGAGACTCAATAAAGGAAGTCGCCGTTTCCAGGATGTAGTCGCTCGCTGCCAGCTCAGGACCAGGGCTTTGAGGTTCTGTTTGCTTTTCTGCCTTGTTTTTTTGCTGACAGGAGGCCGAGGAAACCTTGACTAAGCGAATTCACAAAACAAGAAATGATTCTGCTTGCTGTGTGGATTTTTAGGCTTTTTTGCTATTTCAAATGTGACATTTTTATATTTATATATATATATATAGTATATATATATATATATATATATATATATGAATTAAATATAACCTTATATATCAGTAATGAGTACATGTTGCTTCACATCTACCATAAGTGCAAATAGATTTGTGTAAACTGTGAAAAGAAGAAAACAGAAAAAAATGTAAAAAAAAGAGCAGATAAATGGCAATAAAATATGTAAATAATAATATTCATTCATTCATTCATCTTCTAGCGCTTCATATCCGATCTTCCCTCGGGTCACGGGGAGTCTGGGATCTCAGGCGTCTATGGGCATTAAGGCAGGATACACCCTGGATGGAATGCCAACCCATTGCAGGACACACAAACACAACACACACATTCATACATAGGGACAATTTTTCCAAGGTGCCAATCAACCAACCTACCGTGCATGTTTTTGGACCGGGGGGGACCGGAGAACCCGGAGAAAAACCCCCTGAGGCACGGGGAGAACATGCACAAACATCCACACACACATGGCCGAGACGGGAATCGAACCCAGACCCTGGAGGTGTGAGGCGAACGTGCTAACCACTAAGCCACCACCGTGCCCCTTAAATAAAATATAATATATACAATTAAATAAGGATATGAAAAAATTAATAATTTGTATATATATATATTGGGATGTATATGTTTATCAATAGTACATTGTATGTAGAAGTGTACAAACATTATAGAGAATAATTTAGGATGTTCAAGAATTTACAATTATAAACAACTAATAATTATCTAAATAATATCAAGAGTGTAGTAGATTTATAGACATTATATTCAGTCTACGCTTTACTATTGACTCTGTACTACTCTATATATCCTCTCTCTCTCTCCCCCCCCCCCCCCTCTCCTCTCTATCTCTCTCTCTCTCCTCTCTCTCTCTCTCTCCTCTATATATATATATATCTATATATATAATATATATATATGTATTATGTACTCTGTAGTTAATATTCTTACATTTGACTGTCTTTGTTCAAGTGTAAACACTCTATAGCAGGGGCCCAAAGTGGTGCCCATGGACACCAGGTAACCCCCAAGGGCACATGAGTAGTCTCAGGCTTGCTATAAAAAGTGCACAAATCATCAGTGAGATGCGTCTATATGTAAATGTAGTTAATTCGTTGTTGAAGTCACTGTCAAGTGGATTACATAATAATAGTTCTTAATAATAATAATATAATAATATATAATAACTAAAGGTAATTTTTATTTAGAGGAGTATTTCAAAATGGTAGCCCTTTATATGACTCGGTATCCATGAGTAGCTCGGTTCAAAAAGGTTGGTGATCCCTGCTCTATAGTGTGCAGTAAAAGCTCTCCATTCTGCACTCGATACTCGAACTCTATCCAATAATCAATAATCTATACTGTGTGTTAAATCATGTGTCCTTTTATAAAGCATTCCCTCTCCTCACATACGGGACTCCCTTATGAGTGTGTTTTGGCTCAGAGCGAGGTCAAGCAGGAAGCTGACACATGGTCTCTCTCCCTTACACATACACACACACACCACACACACACACACAGAGTGATGATGGCATGGGCTCAAATCAAACGCATGCCCCATAATGTGCTCCCGATACACAGCTTTCCTTCCGATGAAAAATGAGAAGCGATTCCCGGCTGAATCCACGAGTGGATGGGAATCCTCGGCCCCCCGAGGCGCAGTTTGCATGGGAAAGAGTCGTTGGAGCTGCTGATAAAGTACATTCTACCTCATTTAACACAGAAGCGTTTAGCGGAGGCGTTTAGTGACATCGGCATTTCCGGGGGTCGGGGGTTCATCGGTCAGCGTGGACGCAGCTGCACGCCTGATTCTGACGACTGATAGATGTGAGCGCACGGAGACTCCCACAGCGGAGGCCGAGATAAGCCTCCTCACACGCCGTCACACGCCGTCACACGCCGTCACACGCCGTCACACGCCGTCACACGCCGTCACACGCCGTACGCTTTTTTACGGAGGAACGGCGGCTCGCTGTTAATGTTGCGGCCGAATATAAACGTGGGCTATAGTGACCAGATGTATAGGTGACCGTTTCCTTTCTTGGGTACAAACGTCCCTTTTTCCTCTTTTGTCTCGTAGCTACCTCACTAAATGACAAAAACATTGCAAAATTAAAGATTTGGCCTATTAGAAAAACGAATATATAATGAGCCCCGCCCACTCTTTAATGCGCCCGTGATATGACGACAATTTTTACATCATTTTTTCCTTTCATTTTATAGTTTTATGTCCAAATGAAATATAGCTGTGTGTATGGGATGAGAGGAGCTCTCTCTCTCACACACACTCTCTCTCTCTCTTTCTCTCTCCCCCTTTTATCTCGCTGCACATCAGCCCTTTCCGGATGCCTTGTGCTTGCATCAAAATGCAGTCGGAATAAATATTGAAAATTTTACTCTAAAACCCGTGACATTTCCAGACACGCAACCAGACGCCGCTCGAGTTCTTACCCATAAACCCCCTCTCTGTGCATCCGCATACAAATACACCTCGGTGTAAAAACCGGCCTGTAAATAAACGTATACTCTAAACCAGGGGTGTACAAACTTTTGGTAAAGAGGGCCAGATTTAGGGAGGTGAAACTATGTTGGGGACATTCAGTCTGACATTCCTTCAACATTAACATTAAATGCAAATGAACAAATTAATGATTTTTTTATGTAAAGGCATCTGCCTTCACATAAACACTCCGTCATCCAGTAGAACATCGTCCCAGAAAGAATTCAAAGGGGACTAAATGTAAAACATCACATCTTCCGCTCAGGTGTGCACATAATCATTGCTCTGATGGGTTTCTGGATCATTTTAGAAGATTGTATCATTTTTGTAGGTTGCTAACACGCTAATTATATATCCTGGTGTCTCCATGATGTACCGCTATTTTTGAGACCACCACACACTGCGTTTTATTCCTTCCAGATCGTAACGCGTTCTGAACATGGTCCGAAATTCCTGCTCGTGCGTTTTTTTCCAAGAGAAAATGACTGTTTATAGTGAGACTGACGGAAACAAAAAAAGAAAAAGAGAAGCAGAGGGAGACGTTGAGTCTGGACCAGCCTGCTAAAGCGTTCACGCCAAGACCTCCGAACAATGAAGACGGCTGGCTGCCGGTGCCACGGGGTTACACCTCAGCAGCCAATCGCTCCCTCCATCTTTTCTTTTTCAAACATCAACCGATCCCCGCTGCTGATTGGCTAGGAAATGACACCTGACCCGTCACTTCCCGAGGAAAGACTTCGTTTACTTCTGGGAAATATTCATTGACCGAGGCGCCAAATAAAGACTCTGATAAATCATTCCAACGTCTCGGGAAAACAATATAAGACACACACTTGCCATCGCTGCGTCAGGGGTTTATAGGAGATCGGGGTATCGGTGTCTACGGGTTTCAATAAATCATGTGTGTGTGTGTGTGTGTGTGTGTGTGTGTGTGTGTAATAAAAGCTCTCCATTATTTAAAGTTTCTAAAAGTGGAAGCAGCAGCAAAAAGAATTCCTCGGATGATGTCATTGGAATTTTTTGGCTTTGGAAACACATAAAGGAGGCACGGTGGTTTAGTGGTTAGCACATTCGCCTTACACCGCCAGGGTCCGGGTTCGATTCCCGTCTGCATATTCTCCCCGTGTCTCAGGGGGTTTTTCTCCGGGTTCTCCGGTTTCCTCCCCCGGTCCAAAAACATGCAAAGTAGGTTGATTGGCACCTTGGAAAATTGTCCCTAGTGTATGAATGTGTGTGTGTGTGTGTGTGTGTGTGTGTGTGATGGGTTGGTATTCCGTCCAGGGTGTATCCTGCCTTAATGCCCATAGACGCCTGAGATAGGCACAGGCTCCCAGTGACCCGAGGGAAGATCAAATAAAGCGGTAGAAGATGAAATGAATGAATGAATGAAACACATGCTTGTGATGATTGTGATGATTTTAGAGATGCACGTTCTTCAATATATATATCACATTGTCTAAACAAAATAAAAAAACCCTTTCTTGTCTGGTCAGATTGCGAGCTGAAGGGTATTTACGGAGCCCAAGACGACGTCATCAGCGTGGACGAGAAGGCAGACTGGTGCTGGACCAATTTCGCTATGAAGGACGGGACCAAAGTGCAAATCCTTAATCTGGTCTTTACTCCAGAGGTTAGTGCAATAATCACATTTATAGTATAAACTCTGCGTTTACAAGTCGAATTTATGGACAAACAAAATACATTTTGAATTTTAATATCATTATTGTGGGTATTTGAATAGAATAGAATAGCCTTTATTTGTCAAATATTACATTACAGCACAGTGAAGTTCTTTTCTTCGCATATCCCAGCATGTTGTTGGTAGCCATGATACGGCGCCCCCTGGAGCACAGAGGCGTAAGGGTCTTGCTCAAGGACCCAAGGGTGGCAGCTTGGCCATACCGGAGCTCGAATCAGTAACCCAGTGCCTTAGACTACTGAGCCACACCCCCTCCCTTTATTTATTTATTTTATTTATTTATTATTATCTTATTTATTTATTTATTATCGTATTTATTTAGTTATTTATTTTTTGTGAACTTCCGGACGTCCTTATTTAAGCTAAACTGGCTATCTCTGGTTTGTCTCTCTTGAAATAAAGAAACAATATATATATATATATATATATATAATATATATATATATATATATATATATATATATATATATATATATATTATAAATATATATCTATATATATTTATATATATAGCGCACCGTGCTACAAAGAAACCAATCTGTGGCACTGGAGACTCCTTCCTTCCTTATCAGTGCTGCTGTTATAGACATTAAACCTTCTGACCAATCAGATCGCTCCGGGTTAGTTAAATACCCATATCTGTTGCCTTTTTTAAAATATCGTCCAGGTGAAAGAAACGAAGGCAAAACCAGACAATGCAATTCGTGTGCTGCGATATTTACGACCCAATTTATTCTTCGATAAAACGGGAAAAATGGGAAATGTGAAATATCACTAATCCCCCGTTCCGGAGAAGCAGCGCGCTGACACGTAGCACTATATCAGCGTGCCGCAGTATAAATCAGACCCTACAGCCGAATGGAACTTCATTTCGAGCCCCCGAATACCTTTAATCACGACTCGGAGCGAAATCCCAAACCTAATACCCTCCGTCCGAAAATTTCTAAACAAACTCCGACCGGAGCGTTTGCTTAGACTGCTCCTGCTCCTGAGGGGCCGACTTTGTTTTCTCAAAGCATGCCGGAGTCAGATTGATGCCAGATGACCAGCAGCAGCGCGGCTCCCGTGGGGGCCGGAGGAAAACGCTCCGGACATCTCATCTGAGCGGCCACGGAAAAAAAAATCTCCGACACATGCCAGGCGAGTGAGAAACGGCTCCCTGAGGAAATTCGTCTTACAGCGGGAGGGTGAGAAGGAGTCAGTTCGGAATCTCTGCAGGGAATTCGGGACGCTCTTCCCATCAACCAGAGTGTGTGCCGAGGTTCAGCCTCAGTGGTGTCTTTGTGCTTTCTGCCATGTTTTTGTGATGCCGAAGACGAAGGACACCGAGACGCTTGGATTTGATCCGTTTGATCCGTTTCTGCTCCGGCTTTGGTTTCTTCCCAAAGCGAAACTTCTTCTACATCAGCGGATCAATGTGTGCTTATGAACATGCTTTTGATGTCCTTCCAAATGTTGGCCTTCATATTCCACCCCATTGTTTGTCTCTTTCTACTCAAGCTTAGTTTGCATCTTCTCTTACCATATCTTCCTCTGCCCATCCCATTCATACAGCCTGAGATCTCTGCTTTCTTCCACCCTCGAACCCGAGATAAGCCATATTCTGCTCCAACTGGGGAATCTCCTCAAACAATGCTCTTCTTCCCAATCTCGTCTACGTCTTCCATGGCAAGCTGAGACCCCGGATCAAACCCATCCAAACCAGCCACGGCTCCTTCCATCAGAGCTGTTCGTACTGTGTGGGATCTTACAGGAAAACGCTTTTCCTCACGTCGGCAGGATTGTGCTGGACGTCGTGCTGTGTTTCAGGTCCCGAATCAAGCAAAGCAACTCAAATGTGAAATCAGTGACGAGATGGAAACAATATCACGTATCATGAGAAGTTTCTATCAGCAAAAATCCATCTTTGTGCAAACAAAACTCCGTACTTGTGTGTAGCTGAGAAAGACAGAGAGAGAGAGAGTGAGAGAGAGAGAGAGTGAGAGAGAGAGAGAGTGAAAGAGTGAGAGAGAGAGTGAGAGAGAGAGAGAGAGAGTGAGAGAGAGAGAGAGAGGGTGAGAGAGAGAGTGAGAGAGAAAGAGAGTGAGAGAGAGTGTGAGAGAGAGAGTGAGTGAGAGATAGAGAGAGTGAGAGAGAGAGTGAGAGAGAGTGAGAGAGAGAGAGAGAGAGAGAGTTTTAGGTGAGAGAGAGAGAGTGAGTGAGAGAGTGAGAGTGAGAGAGAGAGAGTGAGTGAGAGAGAGAGAGAGAGAGGGAGAGAGGGAGTGTGAGAGAGAGTGAGTGAGTGAGTGAGAGAGATTGGGTGAGAGAGAGAGAGAGAGAGTGAGAGAGAGTGAGAGAGAGAGAGAGAGAGAGAGAGAGAGAGTGAGAGAGAGAGAGAGTGAGAGAGAGAGAGAGAGAGAGATAGAGAGTTTGAGAGTGGAGCGGTAAAGAGAGAGATGAGAGAGAGAGAGAGAGCGAGAGTGAGAGAGAGAGTGAGAAGAGAAGAGAGCGTGAGAAAGAGATGAGAGAGAGTTGGTCCCGAGTGGTGAGAGAGAGAGAGTGAGTGAGAGAGATTGAGAGAGTGGGAGAGATACAGAGAGAGAGCGAGTGAGAGAGATTGAGAGAGTGAGAGAGAGAGAGAGAGAGAGAGAGAGAGAGAGACAGAGAGAGAGAGAGAGAGTGAGAGAGAGATTGATAGAGTAGAGTGAGAGAGAGAGAGAGAGTCCAGTGGGAGTAAAAACTCAAAACCCGTATGGTTTCATTTTGGAACTTGCATAAGAGCTATGTTCTTGGGTTAAAAACAAACACACACACACACACACACACACACACACACACACACACACACACACACCACACACACACACACACACACACACGCGCATGGGAACACAAAAGAGAGCTGGAGCATGTGTATCCTGTTCCCAAGTGATTCTGGCAGTGGTTTTGGAGGCCCGGGTCGTGATGTTTAAACCAGAGCACAGAAACTGAATTTAAAAAAAAAGGAAAAGAAATGAATCTCTCTCTGAGGAGAACTGATCCTGTAACCACCCGGGTTTTTCTGCTCGAACCCCAAATTTAGCTTCACAAGCAACATGGAACAAAATGAAATAGTGAGAAAAACGAGATCAGCGCAGGTTTGCAGAGATCACCTCAGGTGTGTAGAGATCAGCTCGCCAGGTTTGTAAAGATCAGCTCAGGTGTGTAGAGATCAGCTCGCCAGGTTTGTAAAGATCAGCTCAGATGTGTAGAGATCAGCTCGCCAGGTTTGTAAAGATCAGCTCAAGTTTTGTAAAGATCACATCAGATTTATGGAGATCAGCTCGGGTTTGCAGAGATCAGCTCGGGGCTGTAGAGATCGGCTCAGAGTTTTACAGAGATCAGCTCGGGTTTGCAAAGATCAGCTCGAGGTTGTAGAGATCAGCACAGGGCTGTAGAGATCAGCTCAGAGTTATAGAGATCAGCTCAGGTTTGCAAAGATCAGCTCAGGTTTGTAAAGATTACATCAGATTCATAGAGATAAGCTCAGGTTTGTAGGGATCATCTCAGGCTTATAAATATCATTTCAGGTTTGCCGAGATCAGCCCAGGTTTGCAGAGATCAGCCAAGGTTTGCAGAGATCAGCTCAGGTTCGCAGAGATCAGCCCAGGTTTGCAGAGATCAGCCAAGGTTTGCAGAGATCAGCGCAGGTTCGCAGAGATCAGCTCAGGTTTGCAGAGATCATCTCAGGTTTATAGAGATCAGCTCAGGTTTATAGATATCATCTCAGGTTTGCAGAGATCAGCTCAGGTTTATAAACATCATCTCAGGTTTGCAGAGATCAGCTCAGGTTTATAGATATCATCTCAGGTTTCCAGAGATCAGCTCAGGTTTGCAGAGATCAGCTCAGGTTTACAGAGATCAGCTCAGGTTTATAGATATCATCTCAGATTTGCAGAGATCAGCTCAGGTTTGCAGAGATCAGCTCAGGTTTATAGATATCAGAGATCAGCTCTCAGGTTTATAGAGAGAGATCAGCTCAGGTTTATAGATATCATCTCAGGTTTGCAGAGATCAGCAGAGATCAGGTTTATAAATATCATCTCAGCAGAGATCAGCTCAGGTTTATAGATATATCATCTAGGTTTAGATCAGGTTTGCAGAGATCAGCTCAGGTTTTCAGAGATCAGCTCAGGTTTATAGATATCATCTCAGGTTTGCAGAGATCAGCTCAGGTTTGCATCAGCTCTCAGGTTTATCAGATATTGCAGAGATCAGGTTTAGAGATAGCATATATCATCAGAGATCAGGTTTGCAGGTTTGCAGGTTTATAGATATCATCTCAGGTTTGCAGAGATCAGCTCAGGTTTGCAGAGATCAGCTCAGGTTTATAGATATCATCTCAGGTTTGCAGAGATCAGCTCATTTATAGATATCTCAGGTTTAGAGATCAGGTTTAGATCAGCTCAGGTTTATAGATATCAGGTTTGCAGAGATCAGGTTTATAGATATCATCTCAGGTTTGCAGAGATCAGCTCAGGTTTGCAGAGATCAGCTCAGGTTTGCAGGATCATCTCAGGTTTGCAGGGTTAACAAGATCAGCTCAGCGATCCACCTGTACTGAGCTGATGAATCTTAACACAAGTTTGAAGCATCTCTCGCTTGTTCCTCGGAAGGACCGTGATACATCTAACCAGCACATGTGGGAAAAAAAAAAACCTTCATAGGCCAAGTTGTGGAGAGCTTTTGGGAAGAGCGTGTGAGAAGTGGACGGAGGGATCAAGATGTCTCACTGTGACTTCGCTGCCAGTTTTGTTAATGATGAGCTCGGGAATCGCTCAGAAGCAGCAGCCAAGAAAATTCCGACTTTCCGTCTTTCATTTCCGCCATTCGTCCGGATATTTATTGGAATGTAAATCACGGGGGGTTTTTTTCATACATGATTTTTATTCATAAACACATAAGTCATATTTATGACACACTCTGGGTTTCTGCGCAATGACGAAAAAGAGAGAGAGAGAGAGAGAGAGAGAGACAGAGAGAAGAGAGAGTGTGAGTTTAAGGGCGGTGCTTTCAGACGTTCATTGATGTCACCGTTTGGCTCCGAGCCGAGACTGGAGCGGTGGAGCCGACTCGGCTTAGTGGGAGAACCAAAGAATAACGGGAAACAGTTATGCATCAGCAAAACCTTGGAAAAAAAAAAAAAAAAAAAACTGCACTCAAGAAAAAAAAAGGAAAAACAATCATATCTTGAAAGCACAGGAACAAAAATAGCAAGGGCGACTGCTCGGGCACTGGTGTGGACATTGTTCGTTTTTGAGTGAAGTGAAGTACATAAAGGTACAGGTAGTCTGTACACTGTTCTCTAAACAACACGGTCGTTTTTTTTTCTCCTTCTTCTTCTTCTTCTTCTTCTTCTTTTTCCGCCCGGTGGTTTCCGTCCACTTACAAAGAACACAAATATAGACACACAGGAACCGGACAGCTTGATTAATGAATAAATACGTGGTGAGGACGTGGCATTCTGAAGCATTATAACAACAATAATAAGCTGCGTTGTCTTGAATTGCGTAACGTGGGATAAGAACAATCTGCTGCGTTTTCGGAGCCAACATTGTTCTTTTCGGAACATCTTTTGAGTTTCGTCCCCCGGAGGCTCCAAGGTCCCGGGCTTCTGCTGCTACTGTATCCGTGTTCTTCCCAACATTGGGAATTCTTCTATACATATAGGATTGGAATTATCCAGGAATGATCCACCCTTTATGCTGGGCGATGTGTTGTATATATATTCATTAATTCATTCATTTTCTACCGCTTTATCCGATCTTCCCTCGGGTCACGGGGAGCCTGTGCCTATCTCAGTCGTCTATGGGCATTAAGGCAGGATACACCCTGGATGGAATGCCAACCCATCGCAGGGCACACACACATTCACACACACATTCATACACTAGGGACAATTTTCCAAGGTGCCAATCAACCTACCATGCATGTGTTTGGACCGGGGAAGGAAACCGGAGAACCCGGAGAAAAAACCCCCTGAGGCACGGCGAGAACATGCACAAACTCCACACACACATGGCCGAGACGGGAATCGAACTCGGACCCTGGCGGTGTGAGGCGAACGTGCTAACCACTATGCCACCGTGCCCCTGTTGTGTGTATATATATATATATATTGAAACTTTTTTAACGCAAAATTCCATTTTCGCTTGTGGATACTTGTGGGAAAATCGGGAAAGTCTCGCATGTTTATCCCGGAGCGCCAAACACACGTTCCCATTCAACGACGTGGTTGTGTTTGAGCTTGTGGAATAAATGAGTCGTCCTGCTTCCTTTAGACGGATTTGACAGCGAGGTTTTGGCTTGTTATACCGTTTCGTGATGAAACTCCGCCCCCTTTTGGAAACGAGCTGTTCCGATTGGTCCGAGCGTTGCCACGATGTATTCCGTCATTTTCAACGTCAGTGCCAAGGTGAAATTGTAAAAATCGGTTTTTCAACATCAACATTAATGGATATTAATGGATATTAATGGATTTTAATAGATATTAATAGATATTAATGGATATTAACGGATATTAATGGATATTAATGGATATGAATAGATATTAATGTATATTAATGGATAATAATGGATATTAATAGATATGAATAGATATTAATAGATATGAATAGATATTAATAGATATTAATAGATATTAATAGATATTAATGGATATTAATAGATATTAATAGATATTAATAGATATTAATGGATATTAATGGATAATAATGGATATTAATAGATATGAATAGATATTAATGGATATTAATGGATAATAATGGATATTAATAGATATGAATGGATATTAATGGATATTAATGGATAATAATGGATATGAATAGATATGAATAGATATGAATAGATATGAATAGATATTAATGGATATTAATTGATATGAATAGATATGAATAGATATTAATAGATATTAATAGATATTAATAGATATTAATAGATATTAATGGATGGACATTAATGGATATCAACGATTCATCGACCCAGTTCTATCCACACTTATTTACATCAGAATTTCACCAGAACTTGACTTGCCGAAATGTCCCAAAGTGTCCTCCTGTCTCTTATGGATCCTTGGATTGATCTAGAACGCCCAGGTTCTATCAAAGTTTGGCAGCGCACTCCACGGAGCTCCTCGGGGGTTTGTTGAGGATCTTGTTCATAACCGAGCCGACCTGCAAGAATTCCCTCAGTGGATAAATGGTAATTAAACATCACAGTGGGATCCTTCCAGTTACAAAATCATGAGTACTATCCTCGGAATTCTGGCGTCACTCAAATGTGCCGTTAAATCCCGTCTGAAAGACCGAGGACGCCGTTTTCCATCCCGTCTCTTATTAACCTCTGATATTTTCTAGGACTTGAATTTCCAGACCTTTTGCTGAAGGACATCATTTACTCGAGTGCCCGGTGACAGACGTATGCAGTCTGGTGATAAGTTGTAAATGAAGCTCGGCCTTTTTGTGACCCGGGGAGTTTTTTTTCGTCTCTGGCGTTTTACTCAGACATTCCGGATATTTAGAAATTCCCTCGGGACAGAGATGAAGGCTTAACTTTTTAACCAAGAAGGAATCCCATTGTGTGGGGGCACGGTGGTTTAGCGGTTAGCGCGTTCGCCTCACACCGCCAGGGTCCGGGTTCGATTCCCGTCTCGGCCGTGTGTGTGGAGTTTGTGCATGTTCTCCCCGTGCCTCAGGGGTTTTTTTTTTTTCTCCGGGTTCTCCGGTTTCCTCCTCCCCCGGTCCAAAAACATGCACGGTAGGTTGATTGGCACCTTGGAATATTGTCCCTAGTGTGTGAATGTGTGTGTGTGTGTGTGTACTTTGATAAGTTGCCATTCCATCCAGGGTGTATCCTGCCTTAATGCCCATATACGCCTGAGATAGACACAGACTCCCCGTGACCCGAGGGAAGATCGGATAAAGCGCTAGAAGATGAACGAATGAATGATACACATTGTTAAAGGGGGTTTTTCGTCGTGAAACCCAGTTTAGAAGAGTTTGATTGTCGTGTTAATCAGCCAATCAGACGCTCAGACACATGCAGTATTAACGTCCGCACATGTCACTGCTAATATTTAAGAATCGAAAGCTTCAATTAAACCATTCGCAAATGGTGTGCTGTAATAGCAGTGCAATTCAGACAAAAGGCGGACGTCTTTGACCCTTGTCTCGGCTTACCTCGAATTGCACTCATTTTAATAAGCATACTCTTCCACGGCTCTTTGTGTGAACGATCCTTTCTTTCCTCATCTCGTCTGGAATATAAAAAAAAAAAAAAAACTCTCTGATCAAACACGGAAATTAGCTTTTGGTAAGGTTTTTTTTTTTTATCCCCCACCCCGTTTCTTTATTTTGAGCTTTGTACCCTCGGACATGTTTGACAACTCGGTTCCTGCGAGACTAATTAAATGTAAGGCAGCTTCCCAGCTCGGAGATAATGCCTAGCGCACTCTCACAGACGTGCCGTCTGAAATCAAAATGCGGGGCTTTCAAAAAGACGAAGGACCTCTGGGATCGTTTGACCAGCCATCAAACGCCGGCAGACGTCACGTCCCCCCCCCCCCCCGACGAGTAGTACGTACGCGCCCCGGTTCGGCCGTCTGCATTTTATTCCACGGATACTCGCTCAATCCCAGCACGTCGAAGGCGCGGCGTTATACGCGGCGAGATTTATTTACGAAAACGAGGTGGTGCGGCGCATTTCAATCTTTTGTCGGATAAACGAATTAGTCCCAGTGCGTCAAGCGAATCCGCCGCGCACTTGTTTAGATTACGAGGATTGATTCGACATGAAGGAGTAAAAACATGATTGAGAGTGCTTTTATACGCGAAAGTAATCAATAGCGCGGGCGGGAGCTTTCGAGCTGCCTGATATGATTCTCTCCCTATAAAAGGACGTCCGGAATTGTTTCACACTACAGCGTTCAATTGATTTCAACTCTGCTGTTATAGAAACACAACCGACCAATCAGAATCGAGGATTCAAAAGCACCGTGGTGCAAATAAGCAAAAATAAAGAAATAAATAAAATTACCTTTTAAAACAGGTTAACACGGGCGTACGAGCGCCTCAGGACACACCGTCTGGTGCAGCTGGGTTCATAAAAACCTCCGACGTGCACCGAGGCAAGAAAGCCGCGAGCACAGACGCGAGGATTACACACTGAAAAGTCCGTTTTTGACGGCGATTCTCAGGATTAATTAGACTTGCAAATGGTCGCAATTCCCTTATTAGCGTTCAGAGGAAGCGCCGGCGAGATTTGATGGAAAAAAGGTACGCGGCGTGTTTCCTTGGCACATCTTTTTTTAACAAAATATCAGCATAATAATAATAAAAAAAAACACACTTTCTTGTGTCCAATATGAACAATCAGGTTTCCAACACCTGAGGCGCTTGCGTTTTCATCTATTGTTTATTTCCCTCCCGACCCCAGTGCGAGTAATTCGGTCTCTACTCGAGAGCCCGTAATATTTTGGTGCTGGTTCGGTGCAAATCCTGCCCCGACTCAACCCCGAAAAGAAAGATGACAGCACCCGTCCAGATGGGAGTATTTACACTGCGGTTAGCAGAGATTAGGACTGGATTTGGCAGCATGAAGTTTCAGGCTCCATTTTGGCCCCAAAGCTACGAAAAGGCACCGACGAAGGATTCGGTTCACATTTAACCACACCGGCGTGAGGGGACGTCTTTATAGAGCGATATTATGTGAATATGATATCATTCATTCATTCATCTTCTACCGCTTTATCCGATCTTCCCTCGGGTCACGGGGAGCCTGTGTCGATCTCAGGTGTCTATGGGCATTAAGGCAGGATACACCCTGGATGGAATGCCAACCCATCGCAGGACACACACACACACAGACACACATTCATACACTAGGGACAATTTTCCAAGGTGCCAGTCAACCTACCATGCATGTTTTTGGACCGGGGGAGGAAACCGGAGAACCCGGAGAAAAACCCCCTGAGGCAGGGGGAGAACATGCACAAACTCCACACACACATGGCCAAGACGGGAATCAAACCCAGACCCTGGCGGTGTGAGGCGAACGTGCTAACCACTAAGCCACCGTGCCCCGGTTGAATATGATGTCATCAAGTAAAAAATAATATGACCTTTTATTGAATTAATTAATTGCAGTATGAACTGCAGAGCATGTTCCATAAATAATATTTAATAAAGAGGAAAATAACACACGAATGGCGAGAGAAGGATTATTTTTAAGATGCCATAATGTATGTAACATAATACTATTAGATATACAGAGACTGTTCAAAGTGTTTCCATGACGAGCCTTTTATGGTGATTAAGAATTGAAAAATGTCCAGATTTTCTGCTTCATGGTCATTTTATGGAATTTCTCCCGCTTCACACGCTCGCAGCATCCCGACTTATTTAATTAAGATCTTCTTCACTAGTTGGAAATGTGCATCCCAGAGCAGTTCAGTAGGATTCCGGTGTGGTGACTGGGAAGGATATTCCATGATGGATAACACTCCAGACGCCTGTTTGATCTCTAAATAACGATTCAAAGAGCTTAGATATATTCCTAGCTTCAGACCAACTTGCCGAAGTCCAGACGGACTTGCTGTAGTCCAGACAGTATTGCCGCAGTCCAGACGGGATTGCCGCAGTCGAGACGGAATTGCCGCAGTCCAGACGGAATTGCCGCAATCCAGACGGAATTGCCGCAATCCTGACAGACATGCCGCAGTCCAGACGGAGTTGCCGCAGTCCAGACAGACATGCTGCAGTCTGTATAGAATTGCTGCAGTCTGTATAGAATTGCTGCAGTCCAGACGGAATTGCCGCAGTCCAGGCGGACTAGCCGTAGTCCAGACGGAATTGCCGCAGTCCAGGCGGACTTGCCGTAGTCCAGACGGAATTGCCGCAGTCCAGACGGACATGCCGCAGTCCAGACGAATTGCCGCATGCCTTGCCGTAGCAGCCGCAGTCCAGGCGGACTGTATAGAATTGCCGCAGTCCAGACGGACATGCCGCAGTCTGTATAGAATTGCTGCAGTACAGACCGACTTGCCGCAGTCTAGACGGAATTGGCTCAATCCAGACGGAATTGTCTGGAGTCCAGACGGAATTGGCTCAATCCAGATGGACATCTGTGTGGTGCTGAAGTGTGGAATCAGAGCCACGTTGGTTCACTTTCCGGAATAAATATAAAAATAAATGTAAGGATTAAATTAAGCCGTTCTACCTGTTGGAGACACAAAATGTCCCTTTTTGGACTCCACACAACTTTCTTCCGCTCGTTCACTCTTTCATCCGTCTTGTTTTTGCGTTTTATGAAGCGTGTTGTAAAGGAACACGGAATGTTTTCCCTTTTTTACATTTGCGCTTAATAAAAGTCTATCCATTGGATTAAAATAAAGCAGATGAACAGTCGTGTAGTCGTATTGTTTTCTCCCAGTGTAAGATCTGTCTGTGCGATGTGTCTATAAATCTCCTCGTCTCATCTGGGAAACAACAACAAAGTCACAAAGAGGACGCCAAATGTTTACGCCGCGTGTTTTTCCTTGGCTTCCTAATCACGAGAGGCCGGGCCCCGTGGGAATTCATGCCTCCCGGCCTCACGGCGAGCCTCGTACCAGCGCGGCCGAAACGCTCAGGCACCCCAACGTTGTGTCAAATGTCAAAAATGGCTTTTGTAAACTTTAGGGATAATAAATAACTCCTAAACATATTTATTTATTAATTACATTCAATTGATTTATTTTATTTTATTTTATTTTATTTATATTAATTATTTATTTATTTATATCTATATATATATATTTATTTATTTATCTAATTTTATTTCTTTTTTATTTCTTTTATTTCTATTATTTATTTATTTTTAATTCATAATTTTTATAAATGTATATTTATATTTATACCACTTATTTATTAATTTATTTATTACAGTAAACGCAATAGTAAAACTAGAAATAAATGTTAATATAATATAATGTGGTGAATAAATAAATAAGAATATGTATCATTGTATTAGCATATCAACAACGCCACCACATTGCCATAATTGGTATTGAAATAAGTACGTAAATAAATAAATGATATTTTGAAGCCCATTTGATGTATATTTTAAAAACCGCATGACGCCGCTGATCTTCTCTTCCTCGCTTTATTACAGACGGAATACTGCATGATGGAGGTGTCTTCCGTCGATCCGTCCATCCTGATCATCAGCAGCCCGAACACCTGCAAATCCATGTACATCAGCGTGAAGCCGGGTCCCAACGTACAACTTTACGTAAGTGTGCGAAGAAGAAAAAAGAACGTTATTAAGAAGTTTTTAAAAATCGTACAATAAAGCACTTCTTCGTATATCGAGCGTCGGAATCCGTGACACGGAATTCTCGTCGGAGCCAAAAGGAAGCGACGCTCTCCGTCACGGCGTTCCTCTTAATCTCAGCCACGGAGATAACCGCGTCTTCGTCTCATTGTCTCCACCGCCATTGTTTTATTTCCGAGGTCTCGCTCGGGTTCACGCCGAGTCATGCGTCAGGAAGGAAGTCCAGCCAGCCAGAATCCTCGATTAGGACGGTCCGACTCGCTCCGGTCCAGAGAGAGAGAGACAGACAGATAGATAGATAGAGAAAGCTTCTCTCCTTCCTCTTCTTCTCTCCATTCTAACCCCCCCCCCCTCTCTCAATCCACTCCCTTAATTCTTTCTTTGTGAGCTCATTTTTTACTTTTATTTTTTGTCCGCACTATTTCCTGTCTTTCTCTTTCTGTTCCACCGTGACTAAATAGATGAGAATGAAAAAAAAGGCCAATCCGGCGTAAAAGTTTGTGCCCCCTAAGGACAGTATAAACCAGTCAAAGGTATAACCGAAAGATTCACATCAGTTAAAAGTGAAAGAATCAATGTCACGTCGTCGTTAATGTTTCTACTATGACCTCTTATAACACTGCGAATTTATTACATTGTCACTCATTATCAGGTTTTTTTGTTTTTTTTTACATTATCGTAGCTATAAACAGTCTGATCGGCGAAAATAATATTCATGGACAAAAAGAAATAAAAACTAGGACCATCAATGTTGATGCGTTGTCGCAAACTCGCTTTAACGGCACTAATGTTATTAACATGTTATTAACGCAGTGTGCGTTACTATGTGAGCGATCTGCTCCTTCACTCTGCGTCGTGTTGTGCGAATGAACGAAACCCAAATGACAAATAAACGAATAAATAAACGTTCAGTGCATCCACTCACTCTTCCTAAATTTCCCCCGATTACGCCCCCTAGCTGCGCATTCACAACAGGTACGATCTCCTCACTATATTAGCGTATATTAGCGTATGGAACCTTACGCAAGCGCATCGCATTCCCAAATCCGTATTACTGCAATAAAGCGCATTTTTACTGAACGCAATAAAGCGCTTCCGTATAACCTAAACACCGTATCACCAGTTTATATGGAAAAGCAACCGGAACACAATTCTTAAAGGAGCCACGTCCCATATTTTTTTTACACTTCAAACCAACACTAAACAAAATAACATTGAAATTAACAAGTAATTACTATTAAAAGAGTCATTTCCAGAGTAAAATAAATGTTAAATACGTAATCATTTTATTTTGAGAGATTTTGAACGAACTTTATATATTTATAACAATATGCCACAATTAGTTTTAGCATTAAAAACATGAAATGTATTCATTTATGTTACATTGAGAATGATATGCGATTAAAAGAGTGAACTAATGGCAATTAAATATGAAATATTTAAATCTATAGACAGCCTTAATAAAAACATCAGCGATTCTGATTGAGTTTCCTGGCTTTGACGGTTCGACACACATATAAACAAACAAACAAACAAACAAACAAACAAGCAAATAAATAAATGTTATAGTATAGCCACTAATCACTAATTGGAGAGCGTTATGGTGTTGTTAGGTGTCACTGTGCAGGTCCGGTATTTTCACTGGAATTGTTTGTCCTGCGTTTATTTTTCCGCCATTGAGGGGGGGGGGGCGTTTTGTGTCGACAGCGGCGTGTGCGTCCATATTTATCCCCGCAACGAGTCAGATTCCAGCCAGCCGGACTGACGCACACAGTTAAAAAGGTCTCATTTCCTGTCCCCAGCCAGGAAGTGAAGGAAGCAGCGTGGCACCAGAGAGGTTGTGCAACTCAGCGCATGGACGCTTTACCACAATAAACACAGAGAAAAGGGACAGAGAGAGAGATAGAGAGAGGGAGAGAGAGAGAGAGAAAGACTATAATAAAGGAGATTATAATATTTGATGCTAAGCTGTGGAACGGATTGCTCCTCGTGGGAAGCTCAGAGGAAGTCGACTCATTGCTGAAAGTATGAATGAATAGAAAATGAATCAGTGAATCGGAATCGTTTTGCGAATCGTTTACGCGTGCACAGAAAACAATAATCGTGCACTGTATATTTCTCTAAATACACTATGCCTTCTGTATAATCATCCCCTCACATCTGTACAGATGTGGTTCGACGCCTAGTGTATTTTATTGGTTTATATCTTGGACAGCGAAGGAATTGAATCAAATGCAATAAAACATCTGGTGCATGTAGAAGAGTGCAAAAAGCGCTTTTCTTTCCAGCGTGTTATATTCTCTTGTGAAAAGAGAGACGTCTAGAGAAATCATCCAGCCTAAGGATACCGGATGGTGTGCAATAGTTATATCGATGAATTATTTTAATTATTTAATTATATTGTTTAGGCATCAAACAAGACTTCGTTGCCCATAAATCCTCAAACTGGCGTGGCTCCAGATGTTCAAGGCAGCGAGCTGATCTCGTGGGCAACGGAGCAGTTCGGCGGGGTTTCATCGTTCACCACGCTCAACAATCCGGGTGCTATCAATTTCATCGAGACTAAAGGTACAAGCGGAAAAATCCTATATATATATATATATATATATATAGGGTATATATCTATATATATATATATATATATATAAATCTAGGGTATATATATATATATATATATATATATATATCTATATCTATATCTATCTATCTATCTATCTATATCTATCTATCTATATCTATCTATCTATCTATCTATCTATCTATCTATCTATCTATCTATCTATATATATATATATATATATATATATCTATATATAGATATAGTTTTTGTCTAGTTATTTTATTTATTTTTTATTTTTATGTTTATCCCTCAGACTAGTAAAAAGTAGAATTAAAAGCAAAAAAAGCAAAAAAAGTGTGATTTTGCAGTAAAATATGCATTCTTTTCCTCCCGTCTCAGAAACACCGTCCGCGTCCGTCTGCGAGCTGACACCGGAATCCCAGACGGAGACGAAGTGGCTGACGGTCGTTTCCGACCACAAGGCAGTGCAATCCTGCCATTACGAAGATTCGAAGGACGAGCTTCACGTCATCCACATTCCGGGTCACGTCGGCTCCAGGTGAGCGCCCTCAGGAGTTCGTACCTTGTCACTGCAGGCATTCTGTGTAGAGATATTAGCGTCGTTTACTAAATACACTCGTACTCACGGATCAGGACCGTCTCGGTGGACGTGGCTCCATCATTCGCCAAGCTGGTCCTGAGGGGCCCGGAAGGAACGGTCTGGAGCGTCACGTCTAACAACGTCGCATTCAAAGTGAGTGGAAGAGCGTGATTAAAAATGTAAAACACGTTCTTTAATAGAATCCTGTTAAATTCAATTTCAATTTCATTCAAAAGTTTATTTTATTACTTTATATTATTTCATTTTCTTATATTTTTTATATTTTATTATATAAATTAACTAAGAGAAATAAATAAATATATATATTTAATTTATATATATACTTTATTTATAAAAAATGTATATTATAAATAAAAACTATGAGAAATTTATATATATATATATATATATATATATATATATATATATATATATATATATACGTATCATATAGAAACAAAAGAAAAGAAACATGCATGTGTGTCCCAAAGACTAAGGATGTGTGTGTGTGTGTGTGTGTGTGTGTGTGTTTTTCCTGTTTGTGTAGTCCAACAATATCGTTTCCGTAAACGGTTTTTTTTTAAGTGTACACCGGATGGAGAATCTCTCCGACAACGACGCCGAGCTCCGGGAACAAGCGCTCGATCATTTCAAGAGCACAACCATCAAGAGCTACACAAAGATCCACCTGAAAGGTCCCATAATCCTGGTCAAGATTCTGAAGACAAAAACACCTGAAGGTAAAACCCCAGCGATGAGTTTAATGTTAATATTGTTTATTGTGCATGACTATGTATATATATATATATATATATATATATATATATATATATATATATATATATATATTTAATTTTGTTTCTGCACAGTGATTGAGAGAAGTAAACCCACAGAAGCTCCTTCTTCTTCCACCTGGATGAAGATGTTCACGTCTCCGGATTACTCTTTGCAACTCGATTCCAGCACCAAAGTTCCAACCAACAAGAGGATCTACGCTCAGGTGATTTAGGATTTACTCCTAGATTGAAACATCTCCCAGCTGTAACCCCTCAGCAGATCACAAATATCAAACATGTTTATTTCTTCATTCATTCATTCATTCATTCATGTTCTATCACTTTATCCGATCTTCCCTCGGGTCACGGGGAGTCTGTGTCTATCTCAGGCGTCTATGGGCATTAAGGCAGGATACACCCTGGATGGAATGCCAACTCATCGCAGGACACACACACACACACACACACACACACACACACACACACACACACACATTCATACACTAGGGATAATTTTCCAAGGTGGCCAATCAACCTACCGTGCATGTTTTTGGACCGGGGGTGGAGGAAAGGAAGGAAACCGGAGAACCCGGAGAAAAAAACCCCCTGAGGCACGGGGAGAGAGGGAGACATGCACAAACTGCACACACTCCACACACACATGGCCGAGAACAGGAATCGAACCCGGACCCTGGTGGTGTGAGGTGTGAGGCGAACGTTGCTAACCACTAAACCACCGTGCACCTATTTATTTATTTATTTATTTAGGTGTGGGAGGTGGTGGGGGTGGTGGGGTGGCTTAGTGGGTAAGGTGTTGGCCTCTGGACCAGAAGATTGCAGGTTCATACCCCACAACCACCAAACTACCACTTGTGGGCCCTTGAGCAAGGCTCTTAACCCTCAGTTGTAAGTCGCTCTGAATAAGGGCGTCTGCCAAATGTCGTAAATGTATTTATTTATTTATTTGTATTTTTAGGTTTGGAGTTTGGTCCACGGAAATTTGGACCTGAACATCAAAGTGACGTCGTGTTTTGCGCACTCTAAAGGCCTGCAGCCGGTGGAGAGGAGAATCTCGCTAAAACAGGAGCCGTGCTCGGCGTGCCGCAATCACACCAGGTTCAGCTTCTCGCTTGACGCCTTGCAGGACCTGCCGTCGAACAGCTGGGAGCTCCGCTGTAACGTCACCCACTGTATCAAATCCCCCGCCGCCCTGGTAGGTGTCTCTCCATCCTGCATTTGCACCAATCAGCTTGTGTGGGCGTGGCCTGTGCTGTAGTTCTTTACATGAATTCGCTTTTTGTTTGCGCTTTATAATGACACTATGAAAAAAAATAAAAAAAAAATCAAAAATTTCCTCGGAAAGTTTCAGCAGGAATATTTCCAACAGTAATTTCTGTTACTTAATATTCAAGGTCAGAAATCAGCCTGAGGAGCTGTAAATGATCCGGAAGGTCGCAGGTTCAAATCTCAGCACCACCACCAAACTGCCACGAGCGGGCCCTTGAGCAAGGCCCTTGAGCAAGGCCCTTAATCCTTAAATTCTCAGTTAGGACTCGCTCTGGATAAGGGAGTCTGCGAAAATGCAATGTAAATTAATCATAATTAAAACGTATTTAAATGTAATATCTGACATTTGACAAACACATTATACAGGATTATTTATCAGTTATTTTTCCACTAGCTTTTCGTGTTCATAATTAACAAAGGTTTTTATTCATTTGTATTTATTTTGCTTGTTTATTTATATTTTTATTTATTTATTTTATTACATGCATGTAACATCTCTGTTGAACGCACAATACCGACCGAGATATCAGGAACACAAAATTGTAGACACACGATTGTACAGGAATTTGCATATTAGTGCGAATATTTATTAAATGCAAAATTCTTTGTTTTGTGTGTCTGTATAGTGTAACAGTGTGTAAACCTCAGTGTGTTGTGTACATAATAAAATCCTTTTTTTTTGTTACCATGGTCACCATCTGAAATAATTCCAGCCACTTTGGAGTGATTTTGTGGTGTTTTCAAAAAAAAAAAAAAAAAAAAGAAAAAAAAAAAGAGGGGGATGGCGGCAGAGCAAGAGAGCGAGAGAGAGAGCGAGAGAGAGAGAGAGAGAGAGAGAGAGAGAGAGAGCACTGTGTCCAGAAACAATTACTCCAGGAGGCTATTCTTACAAAAATGACCCCCAAAGTGAAGGCATTAATGCGCCGCACTCAGCAATCAGCACTTATTCTATATAAAACAAAGGCCACCTGCTGACCAATCACAATCCAGCGTGTGACAATTAGCGAGACGCGAAACGCGGAATGATTTTTTTTCCCGGCTGACTGATTAAACGCCGATCTTTCAGGGTTGCGCGCAACCGGAGCTGGTGACGGAAAACCTGCAAGTCATCCCATCGTTCGTCCCGACGACGCAGAGTGAGTAAAAGCTACACTATTAAGAGTTACGCAACGTCGCCCGCGTCGCCTTTATTAAATGCTGTTTTGGGACGTGTTTTCCCATTGTTTTATATTCACACCATTAATCAGACATTTTAGCGAATTTTTAGCGAAGAAAATCTGGTACCAGAAATCATGCCTAGGAGTGTGTGTTTGTGTGTGTGTGTGGGGGGGTGGTGGTTTTTCTAGACGAGGGGGCGGGGTTTAATTATACAATCTTCTAGCGCTCTATCCGATCTTCCCTCGGGTCACGGGGAGTCTGTGTCTATCTCAGGCGTCTATGGGCATTAAGGCAGGATACACCCTGGATGGAATGCCAACCCATCGCACACACCCACACACACACACACACACTCACACACAGACACTCACACACACACACACACACACACATTCACAAACTAGCGACAATTCTCCAAGGTGCCAATCAACGTACCGTGCATGTTTTTGGACCGGGGGAGGAAACCGGAAACCGGAGAACCCGGAGAAAAAAACACCTGAGGCACGGGGAGAAACGGGCGGACGAGGGAACATACAAAACCCGAGGAAGATCAGGAATTGAAAGCGGTTTTAGGATTAGATGATAGGAGTAGAATGAATGAATGAATGAAAATGGGATAAGCAAACACTGTGGTGTAACCTGATACTCTGACCCGGTTTAAAATCCACTTAGTGATAGAGAAATACACACACACACAAACACACACACACACACTCTAAACCCTAATTTTCCTCCACATTTAGTGTGTGTGTGTGTGTGTGTGTGTGTGTGTGTGTGTGATCAGTCAAACTTGCGTAACACACACACACAAAAACACACACACACACACACACACACACTCTAAAAACCCTAATTTACCTCCACATTTGGTAGTGTGTGTGTGTGTGTGTGTGTGTGTTACGCAAGTTCGACTGATCACACACACACACACACACACACACACACACACACACACACACACACACACACACACACACACACACACACACACACACACACAACGCTCTAAACCGTAATTTACCTCCACATTTGGTACTCTGTGTGTGTGTGTGTGTTACTCAAGTTTCGACTGATCACACACACACACACACACACACACACACACACACACAGCTCTAAAAACCGTAATTTCCCCACATTTGGACTCTGTGTGGTGTTGTGGGTACTCAAGTTCGAAAACCACACACACACACACACAACACACACACACACACAAGCACAAACCCTTCCACAACACTCACACAACAACCCACAAACAACAACACACACTTTAATTCACATTCCACAAATTTAATTTTACCTCCACATTTGGTAGTGTGTGTGTGTGTGTGTGTGTGTGTGTGTGTGTGTGTGTTACGCAAGTTCGATTGATCACACACACACACACACACACACACACACACACACACACACACACACACACACACACACACACACTCTAAACCCTAATTTACCTTCACTTCACATTTGGTAGTGTCTGTATTGTGTGTTATGCAAGTTTCGACTGATCACACACACACACACACACACACACTCTAAACTCTAATTTACCTCCACATTTGGTAGTGAGTGTGTGTGTGTGTGTGTGTGTGGTGTGTATGTGTGTGTGATGTAGTAGTCGAAACTTGCGTAAAAGCCGCATGTTTATGTTGGTACATTACGTCCGCTCTGTCATCCATCACACGGCGATTTGACTCGGGGTTTTTGTCTCCGCCTGGAGCGTGGGAGCGTCAACGTTTACATCCTACTCAGATAAACGAGCGAAAATCAAACCGCAGAAAAAGATTATTTTTTGCGTATTTTCTTCTGCCGTTTTTTTCAATTTTACAAAATAGTGGAATTCTGGGTACTTTTAGGATGGGGTGTGGTGTAGCTTTGGCAGTGGACCTGAAGATCGCAGGTTCAAACCCCACAACCATCCAAGCTATCCACTAGTGGGAGCCCTTGAGCAAGGCTCTCAGTTGCTCAGTTAAAAATGGCGTAAACGTTTCCTGGATGAATAAAAAAAGTAAACAGGGTAAATAAGATAGAGGACAACAATCCTCTTGTACCCTGAAGATCAATACATGTTTTTTTTACGTAAAAATCTTTTAACGATTTTATTTACATTTTTTTTCCCGTTACGCCCGACAGTTAGAGTAAAGAGTTAACGCCGCCCCCCCCCCCCGAAACGCCGCAGACGTCAGCAGTCGTCATGGAGCTGAGGTCAGGATGTGGCCGGGTTCATAGGAAGGCCTGTTCGCTGACCTTGTGGCTGTAATCAGAAAATAATGAGTCAGTGGGGGATTTATTGTGTCCCGGGGCCCGGAGCGCGTGGCTGTCCAAACACACGCCATTGTTCCGAGATACGCGGAAAAAAAAAAAGCTGGACGCCGTCGTTCTTCAAAGCAAGGAAAGAGACAGCGGCGTTTGCGAGGCAGACGAGTCAGGACCGAGCGCTCGCATTCCTCACTTCCATCCAGGAGGAAAGGCATTTATAATTCACTTTGCACTTTCACTAGAATAAAAAAAAAAAGAGGAATGAGGGAGCCTTTTTTTTTTTTGGTCCACGAGAGGAAAAATCTTCCCGGCGCTTTTTATTTTTTCCTGTTGTGTTTTAATCACAAACATCACAATCGCTCGAGTTCCTCACGTCATATCCTTCCACCGTCATGGCCTTGAGGATGTTCCATGAAAGACAGGAGACCAGAGGCACTCGTCTTGTCTCGTCTCGTCTCGTCTCGTCTCTTCTTCAGGTCGCCAGTAAAAAATATATATATATAAATAAAAAATTGCACAAACAACACATGAGCACCTCTATTTGTTATTTAGAAGGGTGTTGGACAGGAAGTGACTCGGCGCTGAGTGTCTTTCCTGTTTGGACTCGGACTTAAACTCGTCCTGAACACCTGCAACATTCTTTCCTGCCTCTGTTTTTATTAGCTTTTTTTTTTTTTTTTTTTTTTTTTTTACAATGGTGCTTGTCAAATATTCCAACAAACAAACAAGCAACAAAAGGTGTTGATTTACAAACAAACTATTTCCCGCTATGGATGTTGTTGTTTATTTTAAGCGGTCAGACGTCACCGCTGCTTATAAGCTATATTTAGTAAATTCCTTATAGCTAACAATAGCGTGTTTACTTTATACACATGAATAGATCACAAAGCCCGTCCATAACCACGCCCACTATTTTACACCCCCTAAACAGTTCAGGTTTCATTCGAGCAAAATAAGACATAAGTAAAATTTATAAAGTATAAATATCTAAGCATACCTCATTCTTACCGCACTCCCATCTTAACCACACCCCCAATATAAACCGATCCCATTTAACCACGCCCATAATCTAACTCTATCCCATTTTAACCACGCCCCCAAGACAACCCTGTGCCATATTAACCACACCCCCAAGCTAACCCTGTGCCATATTAACCACGCCCCAATCTAACCCTGTCCCATTATTACTACACCTACATGTTAACCACGCCCCAATCTAACACTATCCCACTTTAACCACGCACCCAATCTAACCCTATCCCATATTATCCACGCCCCCGATCTAACGTATCCCACTTTAACCACACCCCCAATCTAACCCTTTCCCATATTATCCACACCCCCAATCTAACGTATCCCACTTTAACCACGCGCCCAAACTCTAACCCTTTCCCATATTATCCCATACCCCCAATTATCCAATGCTTTCCCACTTTAACCACCCTCCCAATCTAACCCTTTCCCATATTATCCACACCCCCAATCTAATGCTATCCCACTTTAACCACGCGTCCAATCTAACCCTATCACACTTTAACCACTCCCCCAATCTAACCCTATCCCATATTATCCATGCCCCCAATCTAACCCTATCACACTTTAACCACACCCCCAATCTAACCCTATCCCACTTTAACCATGCCCCCAAACTAACCGTGTCTCATTCTTACTACACCCACATTTTAACCACGCCCCCAATCTAACCATATCCCACTTTAACCACACCCCCATTCAAACCCTGTCCCATTCTTACTACACCCACATTTTAACCACGCCCCCAATCTAACCCTTTCCCATATTATCCACACCCCCAATCTAATGCTATTCCACTTTAACCACGCGTCCAATCTAACCCTATCACACTTTAACCACTCCCCCAATCTAACCCTATCCCACTTTAACCACACCCCCAACCTAACCCTATCCCACTTTAACCACACCCCCAACCTAACCCTGTCCCATTCTTACTACACCAACATTTTAACCACGCCCCCAATCCCATATTATCCACACCCCCAATCTAATGCTATCCCACTTTAACCACGCCCCCAGTCTAACCCTATCCCATATTATCCACACCCCCAATCTAATGCTATCCCACTTTAACCACGCCCCCAATCTAACCCTATCCCATATTATCCACGCCCCCAATCTAACCCTATCACACTTTAACCCTCCCCCACTAACCCTTCCCACTTTACCACACCCCCATTCTAACCCTTTTAACCCGCCCCCATCTAACCCTTATATTATCCACACCCCCAATCTAATGCTATCCCACTTTAACCACGCCCCCAATCTAACCCTATCCCATATTATCCACACCCCCAATCTAATGCTATCCCACTTTAACCACGCCCCCAACCTAACCCTATCCCACTTTAACCACACCCCCATTCAAACCCTGTCCCATTCTTACTACACCAACATTTTAACCACGCCCCCAATCTAACCCTATCCCATATTATCCACACCCCCAGTCTAATGCTATCCCACTTTAACCACGCCCCCAACCTAACCCTATCCCACTTTAACCACACCCCCATTCCTAACCCTATCCCACTTTAACCACACCCCCATTCTAACCCTGTCCCATTCTTACTACACCCACATTTTAACCACGCCCCCAATCTCTTTAACCACACCCTCTTGTCTAACTCACTTTCCAATCTCGTTCTCTGTGATGATTGGTTGATTTTAGGAGAGTGTTTATGTTTATGTAGTGTAGTTTATGTAGTGCTGCGAGGGCAGAACTGAAATCTCGCTCTTTGCTTTCCTGCTTAGTATTTTTATTTGTTTGTTTATTTTCCTGTCTGTGCTTGGGAAAGGAAGAGTAATCATTCAGTGCAGAACCTGCTGACTTTCCCTCACGCTGCAGGTGTTAAACACATTCTTCTGCACACTGGACGACACCTTCCCGTGTTTTTTCTCTCAGTCTTGATTGTAAAACGACAAAAACATCTAAAATTATCGGGAAGAAAGAAAACGCAAAAGTACAAAACAATCCCAATAAAATAAAAACAACAAAAAAACAACAAAAAAAAAAAAGAAACCCGCACGGATGTGCAGGGGCTGCTGGGAAATGCGGTCCACCAGACTCACAATCTTCAACATCCATACTAAAGAACAAATAACAATAAAAAGCACCAATTAAGAGAAAAGCAGAAAAATAACAAAATCACAAATAAACAATTCAAAAATCATGCGATCATTAAAGAAATTATTTGAAAATATACAAAAAAAAACTTTTTAAACATGTTCTAATGATAACAACAACAATAATAAGTAAATAATAATAATAATCAATTAATTAATTAAGCATGATTTAAAAATAAATAACGTCTCGTGCTGATCGATTCGTAAATTGTTTAAAAAAAATAAAAAGAGAATCTTCAAAGAAAAACATCAAAGTAAAAATTGTTGCATTAAATGACTTTTTCGTGTCTCTTAAACCCCATTAAAGACTCGCACAGGATTTATTGATTTATTTGTTTGTTGTTGTTGTTGTTGATATTTATTTGTGATGTTTCCTGCCCGCTGCTGTTTCAGGTCCGTGTATCGAGTTCAGTCTGCAGTCCGTCCTGGGCATCGCGTTCGGGGGTTTCCTCATCGGCGTCCTGCTCATCGGCGCCCTCTGGTTCATCAAAATACGCACAGGTAAGCAGCAGCGGTAAACTCCGCCCCCCCCCCCCCCCCCCCCCAACGCCGTACGCAATGCTACTGATTATTAGCGAAAGGCGATGTGACGAGTGTGTGAGCGAGAACCGTCTCTGCTCCTTTAGCGTTTGAGGGAAGCGGCTTAAAGGGCGGCGAGAGCGACATTAACAACCTTAACAAGCCTCGGGATGATTTGCAGCTAGAAATAAGATGAAACAGTTAAGTAACAGCAAAACCTTTTTTATATGGGATTTTAACCTGCGTGTGAGGAAAAGGAGGTGTGTGTGGTGTGTGTGTGTGTGTGTGTGTGTGTGTGTGTGTGTGTGTGTGTGTTGTGTGTGTGTGTGTGTGTGTGTGTGTAATGTGTGTGTCATGTGTGTGTGTGGTGTGTGTGTATGTGTGTGTGTGTGTGTGTGTGTGTAGGTGTGTGTGTGTGTGTGTTGTGTGTGTGTGTGTGTAGTGTGTGTGTGGTGTATATATGTGTGTCTGTGTGGGGTGTGTGTGTGTATGTGTGTGTGTGTGTGTGTGGGTGTGTGTGGTGTGTGTGTGTGTGTGTGTATATATGTGTGTGTGTTTGGTGGGTGTGTGTGTGTGTTTGTGTTGTGTGTGAAGTGTGTTGTGTGTGGGGTGTGGGTGTGTGGTGTGTGGGGTGTGTGTGTGTATGTGTGTGTTGTGTGTGTGTGTGTGTGATGTGTGGTGTGTGTGGGTGTGGATATGTGTGTATGTGTGTGTGTGTGTATAGTGTGTGTATGTGTGTGTGTGTGTGGGTGTGTGTGTGGGTGTGTGAGTGTGTGTGTGTGTGTGTGTGTGTGTGTGTGTGAGTGTGTGTGTGTGTGTGTGTGTGTGTGTGTGTGTGTGTGTGTGGGTGTGTGTGTGTGGGTGTGTGGGTGGGGTGTGTGTGTGTGTGTGTGTATGTGTGTGTATGTGTATGTGTATGTGTATGTGTATGTGTGTGTGTGTGTGTGTGTGTGTGTGTGGTGTGTGGTGTGTGTGTGTGTGTGTGTGTGTGGGTGTGTGCTGATGTGTGTGTGTGTGTGTGTGTGGGTGTGGGTGTGTGTGAGTGTGTGTGTGTGGGTTGTATGTGTGTGTGTGTGTGTGGGTGTGGGTGTATGTGGTGTATCTGTGTGTGTGTAGCTGTGTGCGTGTGGGTGAGTGTAGGTGTGTGTTTGGGTGTGTGTGGGGGTTGGGGAGTATGTGGTATGTATGTGTGTGATGTGTATGTATGTGTGTGTGTGTGTGTGTGTAACTCATGTACGCTTTGTTTCGGGTGTTGTAGGTTATCCCGGCTCTCTGGGTTTTGGCTCCTCAGAGACCTTCTTCTCAGGTACCAACACAACGCAACAGTACACAACACTATGCAACACAACACTACACAAAACTACACATAACTACACAACACAACACTACACTACACAGCACTATACTACACAACAACACTACACTATACAATACTGCACAACAACACAACACTACACATCGATATACAACACAACAACACAACACTACTCTACACTACAAAACACTACACAAAAACACAACACTACACAACACTACACATAACTACACAACACAACACAACACACTACACAGCACTAACTACACAACAACAAACTACACTATACAATACTGCACAACAACACAACACTACACATCGATATACAACACAACAACACAACACTACACTACACTACAAAACACTACACAAAAACACTCACAACACTACACAAACTACACACACAACACAACTACACACAGCACTATACTACAACAACACTACAATTACAATACAACACAAACAACCAACACAACAACACAACACTATAAATACAACATTGATACATACAACACAAACACAACACACAAACACTACACTACACTACACTACACAACGCTACACTACACTACAAAACAGTACATAACAACACAACACTACACAACACCACTCAGCTTAAAGCATAGCTGCAGGATTCTGCCTTCTCTCTCTTCTCTCTCTCTCTCTCTCTCTCTCTCACCCTAATTTCTCTCTTCCTCAGTCAGTATCTTTCTTCTCTTTCTCTCTCTCTCATTTTCTTTTCATTTTATCTCATTATTTCTGTTTTTTCTCTCTGTTAGTTTCTATTTCTGTGTCTTTGTCTGTTTATCCTTTGTCTGTTTCTTCTGTTATTCTCTCTCTCTCTCTCTCTCTCTCTCTCTCTCTCTCACCTAATTTCTCTCTTCTCTCTCCATCTTTCTGTCTCTCTCTCTCTCCCTCTCTCTCCCTCTCTCCCTCTCTCTCTCTCTATCTCCCTCTCTCTCCCTCTCTCTCTCCTCTCTCTCTCTCTCTCTCTCCTCTCTCTCTCTCTCCCTCTCTCTCTCTTGCTCTCTCAAGATTCAAAGGTTGTTTTATTAACATGACAAATATAATAATAATATATATTATCAATATTGCGTAAATGTTGGAT
>JACRUU010000006.1:3377530-3402530 GCA_030449085.1 Kryptopterus vitreolus
TATCTATCTATCTATCTATCTATCTATCTATCTATCTATCTATCTATCTATCTATCTATCTATCTATCTATCTGTCTGTCTGTCTATCTAACTATCTATCTATCTATCTATCTATCTATCTATCTATCTATTTATGTATGTATGTATGTATGTATTCATTCATTCATTCATTCATTCATCTTCTATCGCTTTATCCGATCTTCCCTCGGGTCACGGGGAGTCTGTGTCTATCTCAGGCGTCTATGGGCATTAAGGAAGGATACACCCTGGATGGAATGCCAACCCATCACACACACACACACACACACACACACACACACACACACACACACACACACACACACACACACACACACACACACACACACACACACACACACACACCCATTCATACACTAGGGACAATTTTCCAAGGTGCCAATCAACCTACCGTGCATGTTTTTGGACCGGGGGAGGAAAAACCGGAGAACCCGGAGAAAAAAACCCCCTGAGGCACGGGGAGAACACGCACAAACTCCACACACACACACACACATGGCCGAGACGGGAATCGAACCCGGACCCTGGCGGTGTGAGGCGAACGTGCTAACCACTAAACCACCGTGCCCCCTATATGTATGTATGTATTTATTTATTTAAATCCAGAACATATTTCCTCATGTATATGAAGTAATTAATCAAATTAGCGCCGTTGATTAACGCCAGCCCTAATATCAGTGTTTCTTTCCTTCTATTATATGTTAAACATTTCCTTTCTTCCTTCCTTTGTTCCCTCCAAATAAAAATGTAAAGTTGAATATTGAATTACGGCTGATTTATTCACCGACAGCGAACTCGGAGGTGAACGAGCGGATTGGTGTGTTTGCTAACGTTAATTGAATCGAGTGCGTTTGGCTCGTCTCGCCATCTGCTCGCTGGAAATATTGTCTCGCTAACATTGAATAAATGTATTCTTCTTTTTTTTTCCTCTGTACATTTATTTATTTATTTATTTTCCCTAAATCAGAAAACCTTGTTAGCGTGGAGAGAGAAAAAAAAAGACATGATTGATTTAACAGTAACTCGCATTTTTTTCTCTCTCTCCTTTTCACCCCGAAGCGGCCGATATGGAAATAACGAGGCGCAACATAAATGCAGATTAGCCGGAGCAGCTTCAGGTAAATCTCGGCCTCAGTGTATGTGTGTGTGTGGTGTGTGGTGTGTGTGTGTGTGTGTGTGTGTGTGTGTTTGTGTGTGTGTGTGAATACAGCTAGCTTCCTTGTCGGAATGCTAAGCAGCGGCAGCTTCTTCGGCAACAAGGCCCGTTTCTGTTCCATTTCAATGGCTCTAATTAGAATGAATGAGAGGGCAGCGGTTCGGAAAAAAAGGGGCGCGAGACGGACGTGTGGACGGAGAGATAAAGGCACGTCCGTGGAACCTGCGTTTTGGAGCCGCTAAACTCATTACGGCCGACGCGATAATGAGCGAGACAATGAAATAGTTTTTGGTGATGAACTTTTCAAGCTCAGAGATTGGATCTCGGGAAGGCGCTTTCTCTGATTGAGTTACGACCTGCAGGCTGTATATACTTATACACGCACACACACACACACACACACACACACACACACACACACACACACACACACACACACACACACACACACACACACGTACACCCATGTGCGATTGCATTCTGCACTTAGCATTCAGGTGTCGCTGAACAAATTTATGCTATGAATAAATTTAATTAGATCATCCAGTGTCGTCCCACACACTATAAAAAAAATGGCAGGAAGTGAAGAAACTTCACGTTCACCTCAGGCTAACGCGCTCCTGTAGCGTCTTCAAAGCCTTATTTTTACCCTTACTCTATATTAAAATGTATTTATGGTAGATTATTACTGTATCGCATCGAACCAAATAAGAAAAAAAACTCCTGCGACGCGTGAACGTACAGGCACAAAAACCTCCGCGGCTTCTCGTTCCTACAGGCCACGCCCCTTTTGCGACGATCACCAATAAACACAAGCCACGCCTCTTTCTTATCCTCACAGGCCACGTCGGGTTTTTTTCCCCAATGCATCGTCGAGAGTGGCTCTCACACAGTGGCCACGCCTACTTAACAATCACACAGGCCACGCCCCCTTTACAGTGCGTTAAATACATAGAGACTACACCTACCCTCGTTCTTACAGGCCACATCCCTTTTAAAAATCTTATAGATGGACACACACACACACACACACACACACACACACACACAAATCCTTGACACTCACACATCTCCATTATAATATATTAAATAAACTTAAGCCACGCCTCCTTTTCCATTCCCACAGGCCACACCCCTATCAAGCAACTTACTAATGGAGGTCATAGCTTTTGTATTCACAGAGGCTCCTTCATTATGACACACACTCACACCACACACACACACACACACACACGCACACACACACACACACACAAATCCTTGACACTCACACATCTACATTATAATATATTAAATAAACTTAAGCCACGCCTCCTTTTCCATTCGGCTTACTTTTCCAAGCAACTTACTGGAGGCCAATGCTATTGTGTTCACAGAGGCTCCATCATAATGGCACACACACACACACACACACACACACACACATTCATTCATTCATTCATTCATCTTCTACCGCTATATCCGATCTTTCATCGGGTCACGGGGAGCCTGTGCCTCAGAAGTATCTCAGAAGTCTATGGGCATTAAGGCAGGATACACCCTGGATGGAATGCCAACCCATCGCAGGGCACACACCCACACACACACACACACACACACACACACACACACACACACATTCACACACTAGGGACAATTTTCCAAGGTGCCAATACACACACACACACATCTCCATTATAATATATTAAATAAACTTATGCCACGCCTTCTTCTCCATTCTCACAGGCCACACCCCCAATGCTATTGTGTTCACAGAGGCTCCATCATAATGGCACACACACACACACACACACACACACACACACACACACACACAACACACACACACACACACACACACACACACACACACACATATATACACACACACACTTTTAATGACCCACACACTAACAGAAGCCACATCTTCTTTACAATGAGCCACACACAGAAACCACACCTCTTTATTACACAGGCGACGCCTCCTTTTTAATACCTGACCACGCCCCCTTTACAGTTCATCATTAACACACAATCCAAACACAAGTCAGAATTAAACACCTATAACTTTAATTACATTCCAGAAAAAAACCCCATAATTCTCCCTCACAAAAACACACGTGAATATTTAATGCTGGTTCCGACCGGAGCCTCGTTTCACTTCAGCAGCTCAGAGTTAATCGATGCTTGTGTGGCCCTCTGGGGTTTTATTTCAGCCCTGCGCTGGCTGCACCGAGCCTCAGCGTGGGATCTCGCCAGCGATTTGCAGCTGAATTTAAGGGCCACGTTAACACACACACACACAAAAAAAGAAGCACTTGATGAAGTTGGACGCCATTAATTCCGCGTTAAATCAATCGGGAGAAGAACGCGTAAGCGCTTAAATATCCGAGCGGCGGTGTATTAAAATAGCATATAGTCATGATTATGCCAGGGCGTGTTATAAATTGGAGACGTGGGGAGCGTTTAGTTTTCCACTTAGAAGGGTATAAATTGCGGCGTATTAATCAGGGGAAGGAGAACAGGCCCAGAGAGGGAGGACGAGACGAGACGAGACGAGACGATACACACAGAAAAACACTCTATCAGATGCTGTGTTACTGCTTTGCATCTGCTTTTAATAAACCACACGGCCGATGCGCTCTGTATGTTTATACCCGGAGAATAAAGTGGATTAGACAAATCTGGCAACCCTATAAAAATCATCCTGAGAGGACAATGTGTGTGTGAGTGTGTGTGTGTGTGTGTCCACATTCAGCACTGATTTAAAATAAAATTAAAATTAAAATATCCTTTGTCGGAAATATTTGACGACTGGCTTTTAACAAATTGCGGATTTTTAGTAAGATACTTTTAATAAAAATATCAGCAGCAAGTGACCTTTGATTAGCGACTAAAAAAACTGCTAACGAGGAGGGGGCGGAGCTACTGTACTAGCAAAGCCGTAAATAATTAGCAAGCCAATACTAATTATTAAATGATTGCTAGCTAAAGAGACAAACAGATTACGCCCCGAATGTGGAACATCAAATTTATATCGATTATAAATAGCAAGCGAAATGTATCTAGCGAGCAGAAAACGCTAACTAGCAAAACGACAGTGAACGACTAGCAAGGAATGGAAAGCAATTTTTCTTTCATAAAAAAAAAAACAAAAAACAATGTTATACGTACAATATTTACATTCTATCCTGTATTTTTTTTTTCGCAAACTAGCAAAATACCAAACGAAAGACGAAAGAAGTAAACGAGGAAAGTTGCAGCTAGCGAGATAACGCGTGGCAGTGAATGCTAACTAGCGAAATCGTTAGCATACGACAAATTCTCGCAAGTAAACGCTAACTATGGATGAACAACTCTCAGGAACGAACAGCGTCGCAGGAGGTGAAAGGAATTAATTACATTCATTATTTTATTTTTATTTAAATTATAAAAAAAAAACAATGCCATTGAATGCCAATTAGCATTTGATCATTTTATTAGCATTGATTTTATTGTTGCGTTGTTTTTCGTGTTGTCGTGTGTGTTTAGAGCATTCGGTCACACATACACAGACACACACACACACACACACACACACACACACATACACGTATATCGGATTCACCTCGAAGCATCACACAAAGGTGAGCAAAAGTTAACACGCCCCATCGATACTTGTACTCTCCTCTTCTTTGTGATGCCCCAGTGCTCAAAACAGAAAGCGACAGAGAGATAAAGAACGAAAGAAAGAATAAAACAAGGATGCGGAAGAAAGAGAAGTCTGGAGGAAGCACAGAGAAACCGCATCCATTCCCCAAACTCTCTGGAGATCATTGTGGATTCTTCAGTTGTGTCCTGGATCTGGTTCTTTATTCTGATAGGAGAGAAACACCACTTATAAACAATACAAAGCCAAATAAATGTTTATTTAAGATGAATAAAAATTATTTAAGGGGGCACGGTGGTTTAGTGGTTAGCACGTTCGCCTCACACCGCCAGGGTCCGGGTTCGATTCCCGTCTTGGCCATGTGTGTGTGGAGTTTGTGCATGTTCTCCCCGTGCCTCAGGGGGTTTTTCTCCGGGTTCTCCGGTTTCCTCCCCCGGTCCAAAAACAAAAACAAGCACGGTAGGTTGATTGGCACCTTGGAAAATTGTCCCTAGTGTATGAATGTGTGTGTGTGTGTGTGTGTGTGTCCTGCGATGGGTTGGCATTCCATCCAGGGTGTATCCTGCCTTAATGCCCATAGACGCCTGAGATAGACACAGACTCCCCGTGACCCGAGGGAAGATCGGATAAAGAGCCAGAAGATGAATGAATGAATGAAAAATTATTTACAATTTTTTTTATTTAAAAATTATATTTAAAAATTTTAAATTATTATTTATCATTTTCTGCATTTTGTTTTTGACCTGTTGATCCTATACACATTTATTCTGACATGCAATTCAATATATATCTATTTTTTTATATATTAAATATAAATATAATATATATATATAGATATATATAAAACTACTTTCTCCCAATCTTTTTTATTCATTTCTTTTTTCATTCAATTAATCAATTAATTAAAATGCTTCTCAAGTACATCGGGGGTTAAGAACTACATAAAAGCTAAATGTTTAAATCAAATATAATGTCATTTAATTCTAAATAATTTGTAATTATTGAACTTACTTTTGGTACTATTATGTTGCAGCGTGTCGCTATAATAATCCACATTTATTTATTTATTTATTTTCGACGAAGCGCCGGATCCGCTTTCTACGTTCTATTGTGAATTAAATGCATTTTTCTTTAGGTGGATTTTGTGGTGGAGATCTGGCAACCCTAATCGTACTAGCTTGGCGGTGGACGGATCTCATTTGTTATATTCATCAAGTTGAATTGTACACTTAATGTGAAGTTTTGTGTGTGTGTGTGTGTGTGTTTGTGTTGTGTGTGTGTGTAGGGGGGGGGTAGTTAATAACAAAAGTGTGTGCGTGTGTCACGTGTACGTCTCACGTCTCGTCGTGAACTGAAATGCCAGGAGACTGACTCAGCAGTCGATCTGTTCGTGGATTGAGTCGCTTCTCGCTTATTAAGGATTTCTGACTCATCTTAAACCCACAGGACTGTGATATTCGTATGACTTCGGCCTGGTAATGCTGTAATGAGCTCGATGCACACACACACACACACACACACACACACACACACACACACACACACACACCACGCGGTCTCTATTAAACGTCACATAAAAGCACGTGTCTCTCCAAACGCCACATGAAAAGGTTTCTGTGAGCGCTGATCCATTGTGCTCTAATGTGCTTTGAGTCCGAAGGCTCTGGAAACGGCTTCTTGCTTAATTTAAATTCTCACGCTGGTGTATTGCTGCTCTCTTACTTCACAGTCCATGATGAAAGAAGCAGAAGATGGAGGACGGTTCAAAGAGTCCTGAAAAGACGAGTATCTTCTCGCTGAGGTTTTATATTTATATATATATATATATATATATATATATATATATATATATATATATATACACGAGAGGGGTGGAATGGGGCGATAACTTCAGAGCTGAAAGACTGAAAGACTGAAAAGAAAGGAAAAAAAAAAAAAAAAACGCCGCTTTGCGTGCTGCGAGAAGACGTTCTGCTCCGCTAGATTTACTGATAGTGCTGAAAGGTGGATTTAGCGTTAGGGTGGGACCTCCAAAGTGGACTCAAAAGTTCAAATCGCAGCACCACTAAGCGGGTGCCGGTAGTGGGCCCTTGAGAAAGGCCCTTGACCCTCAACTGATCAGTCTGCCCCAGTTATTAGGCTTGTACAAGCCGGCTTTAGGAAAGACATCCAAAGACATCAAAATATAGAGATCATCTCCTGTGGCGCCCCCTAATGGGTGCATCTGGTAGAGGTGATGATGATGATGAGGATGATGAGGGCCCAAGCCTGGAGGTGTGTGTGATAGGGGGGGGTGGTTAAGACATAGGGCCACTGCTCGGGGGTTCGAGCACCCCCCCCCCCCCCCCCCCCCCCGGTATCTGCAAGCTGCCACCCTTGGGTCCTTGAAGCAAGGCCCATTAACCCTCTGTGCTCCAGGGGGCGCTGTATCACATCTGTCCCTGCGCTCTGAGATTCTTATGACGTCTATAGCGATATGGAAAAATGTTTTTTGTGCGTCTTTTTTTACGTTTTTTTGTGCGTCTTTTTTTAACGTCTTTTTTTTTTTTTTTTACGTTTTTTTGTGCGTCTTTTTTTTTTACGTTTTTTTGTGCGTCTTTTTTTTACGTTTTTTTGTGCGTCTTTTTTTTTTTTTGGCGTCTTTTTTTACGTTTTTTTGTGCGTCTTTTTTTTACGTTTTTTTGTGCGTCTTTTTTTTACGTTTTTTTGTTTTTTTTTTGCGTCTTTTTTTTATGTGCGTTTTTTTTAAGTTTTTTTGTGCGTCTTTTTTTAACGTTTTTTGTGCGTCTTTTTTCCGTTTTTTTGTGCGTCTCGGGATAATTCGGGAACATGTGTATAAAAGAATGTGTTCCCTATGAGCGTAAGTTTGTCCCCTAACGAGCGGAGGCTACGGCGAGGAAAAACTCGTTAAGGCGAGACCTTATAATGGAAACGTCGTCTGCACCGAACAAACGAACGTCCAAGAAACCGTCGCTTAATTATAACGACGTCCGCTGGGAAAAGTCTTTAACTGTAACGCCTCCTGTTGTCTAGAAAAGCGTATCAGACGATATTACACAGCGCTGACGCCGGAGCCGCGTCCCTGCCAACCAGCCGTCACTAAGGACAAAAACGATGTATTAAAATGAACCCGTCAGAGCTGCTGTTTATGCCTGGAGCGTAATTAACTCCAGTGAGCCCGCTCTGTTTTGCGGGTGAGAAGTGTCGGGTTAAACGCCTCGGTCCCGGCGCTTTAATCACCTCGGCCCTGCCGGTTCCCTCCGGATCGCCCCGGCGCTTCCATTAAGTGCGAAGTGGAATTTTTTTATTTTTCCGCACTCTTGACGTCCATCATCCGTAACAATGCACTCCGCTCCGACGCTTTTCCGGATTCCGGCGTCTCCCGAGGCGGCGAAATCCGGCACCTGGTGCATTTCGAAGACGGACGATACGTCGGGATCTTTTGTAGAGAGAGGGTGAGAGAGAGAGAGTGAGAGAGATAGAGAGAGTGAGAGAGAGATGGTGAGAGAGAGAGTGAGAGAGAGATGGTGAGAGAGTGATGGAGAGAGGGTGAGAGAGGAGAGAGAAGAGAAGAGGAGAGGAAGAGAGAGAGACTGAGAGAGAGAGAGAGGGGAGAGAGAGAGAGAGAGAGAGAGGAGGAGAGAGAGAGGGGATGAGAGAGAGAAGGTGATAGAGGTAGAGAGAGATAGAGTGAGAGAGGTAGGGAGAGAGTGAGAGAGAGAGAGTGAGAGTGAGAGGGAGAGAGAGAGCAGGTGAGATAGAGAGAGAGTGAGAGAGAGGGTGAGAGAGAGAGAGAGTGAGAGGGAGAGAGAGAGAGAGAGAGAGAGAGAGAGAGAGAGAGAGAGAGAGAGATGAGAAGAGTGAGGAGAGGAGAGAGAGTGAGAAAGAGAGAGAGAGAGAGTGAGAGAGAGAGTGAGGAGAGAGATGGTGAGAGAGGGAGAGATGATGTCCGTACAGACGTCCACAAAGATCGATCCTTCGGGATGAACGCGAAACGCCGGGAATCTCGCCGGGAGACGGGAATGAGACATCCCAAAAGACCCCGCCCCCTTTATCCTCCTAACGAGTAGTGTTTAATTAGACTCGTTATGATACGCGGAGGTTTCAATTAACACGGCTTTCACCGCACTTTATTTGTCTCAGATCGGACTGTGTTTGGAGGAACGACGGCGTTCCTGAGTTTTTATTAAGGAGGAGGGGGGTGTGGGGGGATGGGGGGATGATCAACGTCTCCGTTGAGGATGAGTGCGGCGAGACTGGCCTCTAAAATCGGACTGACAGAAAGAAGGAGGAAGAAAAGTTCCTGGTATCCCGGCGTATCCCAGACTTCCGGGTTGTTTTGGCGCGTGTAGGACGGCAGCGCTGCTGCTCATTACGGAGACGTCCAGAGCCGAGAGCTTCTTATCGGCGGGAGGCCGAGACGGGACGGCTTCAGCTCAAACACTAATGGGCACTAATGGCTTCTGCTCCGGGCTGCCAGGGTGAAACCCCGCCGCGGTCTCTCTTTCACACCGCCATCTGCAGCAGCAGGACCAGGATGAAACAGGCAGTAAACACGGAGCCGCGCCGGAGCGCCAACGAATCCAAACGAATCACAACGAATCCAAACGAATCCCAACGAATCCCAACGAATCTCAACGAATCCAAACGAATCCCAACGAATCCCAACGAATCCCAACGAATCCCAACGAATCCAAACCAAACGAATCCCAACGAATCCCAACGAATCCCAAACAAATCCCAAATCGAATCCCAACGAATCCAACGAATCCCAACGAATCCCAACGAATCCAAACGAATCCCAACGAATCCCAACGAATCCCAACGAATCCCAACGAATCCCAACGAATCCAAACAACGAATCAAACAAATCCCAACGAATCCCAACGAATCCAAACAACCCAACGAATCCCAACGAATCCCAACCAAACGAATCCCAACCCAACGAATCCCAACGAATCCCAAACAACCAAACGAATCCCAACGAATCCAAAATCTCAACAAATCCCAACGAATCCCAACGAATCCCAACGAATCCCAAACGAATCCCAACGAATCCCAAACGAATCCAAACAACCAACGAATCCCAACGAATCCCAACGAATCCCAACGAATCCAAACGAATCCCAACGAATCCCAACGAATCCCAACGAATCCCAACGAATCCCAACGAATCCCAACGAATCCCAACGAATCCAAACAACCCAACGAATCCCAACGAATCCCAACGAATCCAAACAAATCCCAACGAATCCCAACGAATCCAAACAAATCCCAACGAATCCCAACGAATCCCAACGAATCCCAACGAATCCCAACGAATCCCAACGAATCCCAACGAATCCCAACGAATCCCAACGAATCCCAACAATCCAACGAATCCCAACGAATCCCAACGAATCCAAACAAATCCCAAATCCCAACGAATCCCAACGAATCCCAACGAATCCAAACAAATCCCAACGAATCCCAACGAATCCCAACCCAACGAATCCCAACGAATCCAAACGAATCCCAACGAATCCCAACGAATCCAAACAAATCCCAACGAATCCCAACCCAACGAATCCCAACGAATCCCAACGAATCCCAACGAATCCAAACCCAACGAATCCCAACGAATCCCAACGAATCCCAACGAATCCCAACGAATCCAAACGAATCCCAACGAATCCCAACGAATCCCAACGAATCCAAACGAATCCCAACGAATCCCCAGAATCCCCCTTTATTCCTCCTCCTTCCCTCCTCCTCCTTAGGAATTCATTCTCCTCCTCTCTCCTCCTCTTCCTCCCTTTATTCATCCCTCCTTGGCATCCTCCTCTTCCCCCCTTTATTCATCCTCCTTCTCATCCTCCTTCTCCTTTTATTCATTCTCCTCTAAGCCTCCTCCTCCTTCTTCCTTAAGGCAGGGCCCCGCCTTTATTCATTCTCCTCCTCTTCTTCCTCCTTTTATTCATTCTCCTCCTCCTTTAGGGGGGGGCTCAGGGCTCTTCCTTCCCCTTTATTCATTCTCCTCAGAAGAAGCTCTTTCCCCTTTATTCATTCTCCTCCTCTTTCTCTCTTTATTCATTCATCCTTCCTTATTCATTCTCCTCCTCCTCCTCCTCTTCCTCCCTTTATTCATTCTCCTTCCTCCTCCTCCAGGGGGATTAGGGGGATTCATTCTCCTCCTCCTCTTCCTCTCTTTAGGGGGCAGGGATTCTCCTCCTCCGACCTCCTCCTAGGCCTTCTTTAGGAAGACCTCCTCTTCCGGAGGGAATTTATTCAGTAAGGACGCTTCTCTTCCCGGGGAGGAAGGAGTCATCCTCCTTCTCGGAAGCAAGGGGAGGAAGAAAAGAGAAGAGGAAGCCTTTTAGAGGATCCTTCAGGAGATTAGGGGGCAGAAAAGGATTCTCCTTTTCCTCCTCCTCTTTTTCCTCCCCTTATTCACCCTCTTTCTTCTCTTCCTCTTCTTCCTCCCTTTATTCATCCTCCTCCTCCTCTTCCTCCCGTTATTCATCCTCCTCCTCTTCCCTTTATTTATCCTCCTCCTCCTCTTCCTTCCGTCCTCCTCCCTTTTCCTTTCTTCTTCTTCTTCGTATGCTAATCCCTGACCCTTTATTTTATCTCCTCTTGTTCCGCCTCCTCTTTCTTTTTTTGTCCTTCTCTCCATCTTCCTCTCCGTCTTCCTTCTTCTCCACCTGTGTGAACAAAATGCTCTAAACAAGGTGGGCACTTTTGGTTTGAAAGCCGTTTGTCAGCATTATTGATTCGTTCCCTCATGCGAACCGAATTACATTCGATCCAATTTGCTTTCCAACACACACACACACACACACACACACACACACACACAACACACCACACACACACACACACACACACACACACACACACACTCTCTCTCTCTCTCTCTGCAGCTCTGATTTGCATGCCAGGGCGAAGGCGAGAAGAAGAGTTTCATCTCCAGAAGACGAGTCACACAATCTGAAGTGTCACTTCTGGGAATGAAGGATAGATCGGAACGCTGGGAATCAAATCGTGGAATCGGCAGAAGGTTTTAATCCTGGTTAATATATATTTATATATATATATATATTTTTTCCCCTCACTGCCTTTTTCGCTTTAGTCATGATGGATAAAACCCGATGCTCCACTGGAGGGCAATGCTGTATGAAGGATGGTGATTGTTCCTCAGACGTGGGCTGTAGAGCAACAACTTCCAACTTCCACATGGTTCCATGTTCAAGGACGCCTTTTTATTTGATTTGTTTTTCATAAAACGCATTTCAGATTCCGGGAATCCAAAACGCACCAATCAGCTGTCTCGTTGTTACCACGGCGACGCGTGGACATTATTATTACAAGCCAATGAAAATAATGTATGGAGATTTTTTTGGCCAAAAGTATTGGGACACCCGATTTTTCCAGCCATATATAACTTTTTTTTGAAGGTCTCTTTTACAGCGGCTGGACGATGCTGAAGATCTCCTGCGATTGAGCTCCAGGCCTGTTAATGAATGTGAACAAGGTCTCTTTATCGTCTCACCAACGTCAGAGCCTGATTTCACCATAATGAATCTCCACAAATCTCCATAATCTGGTGGAAGATCTCCCCAGAAGAGTGGAGTTTATTACGATGTTCACAAAGAACCTCCAGTCCATTTTTCCACAACGGTATTGTGAAAAGTCGGGTTCAAATGGATGGAAGAACATCGCGATGCATCATGGGAAGAAAGGATGTCGTCACCCGGAATAACCAGTGGTCCATTTGTCATTCCAGGTTTGTGTATTCCTGCTGGATAACCGGAAAGTCCTGTAGATGAACACTAGTTTTTTGGGGACAATTACATTTACATTTTGCAGACCGACTTACAACTGAGCAATTGAGGGTTAAGGGCCTTCCACAAGGGCCCACTAGTGGCAGCTTGGTGGTGGTGGTGGTGGTGGGGTTTGAACCCATGATATTCCAGTCCAGAGTCCTGCACCTTAAACACCTTCACCACTGGAACAAATTAGCTCCACCTTTTGTCCACCTGATGATGCTCCTGATGTTTCCTCCCAAAAGCATTTCAATAAGTCACACTCTTGATGTGCCGTGGGTTGGTTCAGGCAGGACAGCATTCCCATCTTATGCCAAGTATTCCCGGGATAAATTGAGAGACATGAAAGTAGTGGGGTGTGAAAATAAATAAATCCGTCCACTTTTCTGGCAATTCCAATTAATGCTCACTACAACGCAGACTCTTAACGGGTAAGGGCCTTGCTCAAGGGCCCACTAGGGGGCAACATGGTGGTGGTGGTGGTGGTGGGATTTAACCTGCGATCTTCCGGTCCAGAGGCTGATGCCTTAACCACTTCCATGGCACATGTTTTGTTTAATTCGAAGTTCTTCATAATGCAACCCTCCTCATTTATCGGGCTTATGCAACCCAAATCCGGAGCAACTGTTTGGGGGTTAAGGGCCTTGCTCAAGGGCCCGCTATTGGCAGCTTAAACACTGAGCTTCTCCTATATATTTATAGATATAAATAAAAAGAAAACATTAAGTCGACAGCAGAGTTTGTATTTAGAACACGAGTTAACAGCGGGGCGAGAGGAAGAAAAACACAAGAACACGAGAATTAACAATATAAAATAAATAAATAAATAAATAAAAAGAGAGAGAGAGAGAGAGAGAGAGAACAAAGACGGAGAATGGAAATGGAAATACTGCAGCAGGTAGCACTGGGAATTGTGGGGAATATATACAGCGCTAATTAAAAGTCATGTGGAACGCTGACAGGTTCAGTCAAAAGATGAAGTCGGAGCTGGAAGTTTTATTCACATATAAAACAGAACCTCATTTCATGTCTGTCAGTTATCACTTTTTATTTTTAGTCCTGACGACCGACAGTTTTAAAGCGCTTTCTCTTTCTCTTTGGCTCCGAGTCTTGTCAGAGCGGCTTTTTACAGCTTCTTGACGTCTGATGAAAACATCAAGCTATTACTTTTAATAAAGGAGCACACGGGTGGAGAGAAATCATGTCAGCAGAAGAACCCTTGACACCTGAAGAGCCTGGCGTTAAGTGTTTCCATCAGAGACTTCCTCACTGCCCTGGTGATTGGTGAACTTGAGGAGCACATTTCCAACCCTTAAATCATCATCGTCATCATCATCGTCATCATCATCGTCATCATCCACTGGGACATGTAGGGACTTAATCTCCAAAAGAAATAAAAAGGTGAAACCATCAGAAGGAACCCTCAGATAAAACCACCGTAGGAAACCATCAGAGAGAACCATTGGAGGAAACAATCAGAAGGAACCCTCAGAGAAAACTCATAAGAGAAAACCCACCATAGAAAACCCATCAGAGAAAACCACCGGAGTTAAACCATCAGAGAAAACCATTGGAGGAAACCCTCAGAAGGACCCCACAGAGAAAACTCATAAGAGAAAACCATCAGAGAAAACCCACCATAGAAAACCCATCAGAGAAAACCAATTGACGAAACCATCAGAGAAAACCATCAGAGGAAACCATCAGAAGGAACCCTCAGAGAAAACTCATAAGAGAAAACCCATAAGAGAAAACCCACCATACAAAACCCATCAGAGAAAACCACCGGAGTTAAACCATCAGAGAAAACCATTGGAGGAAACCATCAGAGAAACCCATGAGAGAAAACCACCAGAAGGGAACCATCAGAGAAAACCATCAGATAAAACCACAGGAGGAAACCATCAGAGAAAACAATTGGAGGAAACCCTCAGAAGGAACCCTCAGAGAAAACTCATAAGAGAAAACCCATAAGAGAAAAGCATCATAGAAAACCACTGGATAAAAATCAGAAGTTCACCATCAGAAGGACCCATCAGATAAAATTATCAGAAGAAACCCTCAGAGAAAACCACCCTGGAGGAAACCCTCAGAGAAACCCATCAGAGAAAACCAATTGACGAAACCATCAGAGAAAACCATCAGAGGAAACCATCAGAAGGAGCCCTCAGAGAAAACCCATAAGAGAAAACCATCATAGAAAACCACTGGAGGAAACCATCAGAAGGAACCATCAGATAAAGTGATCAGAAGAAACCCTCAGAGAAAACCACCCTGGAGGAAACCACCGGAAGGAACCTTCAGAGAAATCCACCGGAGGAAGCCATCAGAGAAACCCATGAGAGAAAACCACCAGAAGGGAACCATCAGAGAAAACCATCAGATAAAACCACAGGAGGAAACCATCAGAGAAAACAATTGGAGGAAACCCTCAGAAGGAACCCTCGGAGAAAACCATAAGAGAAAACCATCAGAAAAAAACACCAGAGGAAACCCTCAGAAGGAACCATTGGCGGACACCATCAGAAGAAACCCTCAGAGAAAACCATCAGAAGGAACCAGTAGAGAAACCCACCCTGGAGGTAACCATGGAAAGTAACCATCAGAGAAACCCACCCTGGAGGAAACCATCAGAGAAACCCATAAGAGAAAACCACTGGAGGAAACCATCAGAGAAACCCATGAGAGAAAACCACCAGAAGGGAACCATCAGAGAAAACCATCAGATAAAATCACCGGAGGAAACCCTCAGAAGGAACCATTGGCGGACACCATCAGAAGAAACCCTCAGAGAAAACCATCAGAAGGAACCAGCAGATAAAACCAACAGAGAAAATTATCAGAAGGAACCGTCAGAGAAACCCACCCTGGAGGAAACCATCAGAGAAACCCATAAGAGAAAACCACTGGAGGAAACCATCAGAGAAACCCACCGTTTGGTTATGGAACTTCTCTCACATGCAATAATGATTTCTCAGGGACTCGATAGTGACCAGCTGTTAAATATCCATGTTGGTGGAGCGAGAGGCTCATTAATGATCACCCAGAGCGGCAGAAGCTTGACTCCAGATCCCTCGACCTTTAACTCTGGAGGGAAAAGTCAATGGATCCCCGCTGCGCTTCCTGACGTCGACCTTCGGCGCCGTGCTGGTCTGGACGGCATACGCCCAGCCGGAGCATCCAGTCCTCGTGATGTCTACTTCCGTGTCGATATCTTCATAAGGAGGTCAGGAATCATCCTTCTGATGGTGAGTTCATGACAGGAAAGTGATGCAAGGACAGGAAAATGACCCGGGGGGTTGGGATTCCGTCTGGAACCCAAAATAAATCTGCAGTCTGAGCGCAATCTGTCCTGCACCCTCGTCTGCACAGCTCCAAATACCTGTATCTACCCAGCATTGGGCTTCCTGCGGCAGTACAGTCGTTTCAACCTACAAAGACTCGTTTCTTACAGAGGTAAGGTCTCTGACGTAGGTCTCAATTCCGATCCACCCACCACTTATTCTTCTGCCACACTCTTATTCCGAGCCAGACAAGCATGACTTTTCAAAGCGCTCCTCAGGTCTGGTTTAAACGCTTCGGACAAAAATACACCGAAAAAATCCCGCAAATAAAACCTCAGAGGACACGACGAAAAACTCCCCGAGAGAAACTCCAACGAGGAAACTCTCATATCTAAACCTCATGAAGAAAAATGTGAGTCATCTCTCAAAGCAAGAACTACAGGGTGAAACCCTCAGAGAAAACCACTGGAGGAAACCACCGGAGGAAAAACCCTCAGAGAAAACCACCAGAGAAAACCATCAGAGAAACCCATCAGAGAAGACCACCGGAGGAAACCATCAGAGAAAACCATTGGAGGAAACCCTCAGAAAGAACCCTCAGAGAAAACCCATAAGAGGAACCATTGGAGGAAACCCTCACAGAAAAGCACCAGAGAAAACCACTGAATGAAAGCATCAGAGAAAACCATCAGAGAAAACCACCAGAGAAACCCACTGGAGGAAACCCACCAGAAGGAACCCTCAGAGAAGACCACCGGAGGAAACAATCGGAGAAAACCCTCAGAGAAACCCACTGGAGGAAACCCTCAGAGAAGACCACCGGAGGAAACCCTCAGAGAAGACCACCGGAGGAAACCCTCAGAGAAGACCACTGGAGGAAACCCTCAGAGAAGACCACCGGAGGAAACCCTCAGAGAAGACCACCGGAGGAAACCCTCAGAGAAGACCACTGGAGGAAATCCTCAGAAAAAAAACACCAGAAGGAAACCTCATAGAAAAACACCAGAGAAACCCTCAGAGGAAACTATTGGAGGAAACCATTGGAGGAAACCACCGGAGGAAACCCTCAGAGGAAACCATTGGAGAAAACCACTGGAGGAAACCCTCAGAGGAAACCATTGGAGAAAACCACCGGAGGAAACCCTCAGAGGAAACCATTGGAGAAAACCACCGGAGGAAACCCTCAGAGAAAACCTTCAGAGAAACCCACCAGAGAAACCCACTGGAGGAAACCCTCAGAAAAACCCGCCCGAAGGAACCCTCAGAGAAAACCATCAGAGAAAACCACCGGAGGAAACCCTCAGAGGAAACCATTGGAGAAAACCACTGGAGGAAACCCTCAGAGGAAACCACTGGAGGAAACCCTCAGAGGAAACCATTGGAGAAAACCACCGGAGGAAACCCTCAGAGGAAACCATTGGAGAAAACCAATGGAGGAAACCCTCAGAGGAAACCATTGGAGGAAACCCTCAGAGGAAACCCTCAGAGGAAACCCTCAGAGGAAACCATTGGAGGGAACCATTGGAGAAAACCTTCAGAGAAACCCACCAGAGAAACCCACTGGAGGAAACCCTCAGAAAAACCCACCCGAAGGAACCCTCAGAGAAAACCATCAGAGAAAACCACCGGAGGAAACCTTCAAAGAAAGCCCTCAGTGAATACCGCATTAACTTTGACACCCGTGTTTAAAAGACACGATCCCTTCATTCTATTGGGTTTATACATTTGCCGGTACTTCACGCCTGTGACGTCGTCTCCGCCCGTAATCGAGTTAAGCGACACGGCAACGGCGGGCGTAGAGATACGCTCTCTTTACTCCAGCGCTCTCCAAAGTGTGAAAGATAAATCTTACTTTTACACTTTTCCTGTCACCAAATATAAGTGTATGTGATCTATCCATCCACCGCCGGTCCATTTACTCCGGCGGATTTAGTAGCTCTGTAATCTTCTGAGAACATGTGAGCCGACAGGTCAGATTGTGCAACGGACCCGAGCGAACTACGCTACATCTGCTACGATTAAGATTAAGCACAGAAGCCTCAAAGCTTTTACAGACCTCATACAGTCTTAAACGGATCCCGAGGGGGGGGGGGAAACACATGTTATTTATTTATTATTTATTTATTTTTAAAGAAAAGATTCTCAAAGCATCTCTTTATTGCTCTAAGAAATATTTAAGGATTAAATTAAGGAAGATTTTTAATGATTTTTAGAAAGAATAAATTGGCTTAATTATTATTATTATTATTATTATTATTATTATTATTAGATTATTATATTATTATTGAATATTTAATTTTATATTTATTATTTAATCACGGGTATTTATTTAAAAGCTGTGAAAAAATTGCACACAATTCTGACACGTAATCAATTTTATTTTAGTTTATTATTTTTTTTTATCATTTTTTTTATTAAAAAAAAAAAAAAAAAAAATAAAATAAAAAAATCACGAATTTTTTTTTTCCCACCAATATACGGATTTTTTTGTTATCTTTTATGTTTATGTTTATTTTATGTTAACGCTTTAAATTGTTTTGTTTTTTTAAAGTAACATTAAAATCAATCGGCAAAAGTCCAACACTTTTTGGATGAACACAAGGACGTAACAGTGGAAAGTTCCCATTAAGCGTCAGACTGATGGCCGGCGATGTCGGCCAGACGCCGTCCCATCAGGGGATTTGTAGCAGAACAGCGGAGGTTTGTACAAATAGAGATGGAGATGAATGTAAACTTTCGCCCTGTTGTAACACATCCTGCCGACAGCCTCCGAAAAGAGCGTCTAAATGATGAAGCCCTTTTAGTCGAATCGAATTTCGGCCCAATCACGGCGATGATGCGGCGCTATCCGAGTCTCGGAGGACGGCGATGGATACAGACAGCGAGCGTCTGCCGAGTTGACTATAATGGAGCAGCCACTTAAAACAGGCCGCCTCATTTCCCCGGCGGATCCGACACTAATCTCATTGGAATCTCGAGTGGAAAAAGCTGGCGTAGCTCAGCGCACACCAAACGTGTACACCGTTATGCTTCTGGAAACTTCCAACCCCCCCCCCCCCCCAAAAAAAAACACACATCACCGGGATAACTGAGGGATCTTTTAACACGTTAACGCAAATTGACTTTAATGTTATTAACACGTGATTAACGCGTTACTATGTGAGCGATCTGTTCCATCACTCTGCGTCGTGTCCCGAAACCCGAACAACAAAAAAAAACAAACAAATAAATAAATAAACGTTCAGCGCATCCACTCACACTTCCTAAATTTCCCCCGATTACGCCCCCTATCTGCGCATTCACAACAGGTATGATCTCCTCACTATATTAGCGTATATTACCGTATGGAACCTTACGCAAGCGCATCGCATTCCCAAATCCGTATTACTGCAATAAAGCGCATTTTTACTGAACGCAATAAAGCGCTTCCGTATAACCTAAACACCGTATCACCAGTTTATATGGAAAAGCAACCGGAACACAATTCTTAAAGGAGCCACGTCCCATATTTTACACTTCAAACCAACACTAAACAAATAACATTGTCAATAACAATAAATTACTATTAAAAGTAAAAAAGTATGGAATTTCCAGACACTCCATTAAAGTCTCCTGTTTTCTGGAATCACTTTATTATTTACTTGTATTACTTTATTTACTGAACGACTAGTTCGCTCGCTATAGCGCTTTTCTTCAATCCCTCGTTATTAAATATCGTTACGTCAAACAAGCAATTCCTCCCTCTTTTCCCTTTCTTTCTGTGTCTGTCTCTCTCGCTGTCTTTCACTCTCTGTGTCTCTCTCTCTCTCTCTCTCTCGCTCTCTGTCTCTCTCTCTCTCTCTCTCTCTGTCTCTCTCTCGCTCTCTCTCTCTCTCTCTCTCTCTCTCTGTCTCTCTCTCGCTCTCTGTCTCTTGCTCTCTGTCTCTCTGTCTCTCTGTCTCTCTCTCTCTCTCTGTCTCTCACATACTTTCACTCCACCTCTAACTATCTCTGTCTCTTTTTATTCTTTTCATTCTATTTCTTTCCCCTCTTTCATTACCTTTACTCTCGCTTCTTTTTTCACTCTCCCTCTCTCTCTTTTATCCCCTCTCTTACTTTCTCTTTTTCTATTACTTTGCTATTCTTTCTTTCTTCCTTTCTATGATCTCTCCCTCTCTCTTGTTCTTATGTTCTCCCTCTATCTCTTTACAGTCTCTCTTTACTGAATGTCTAGTTCGTTAGCTATGGCGCTTTTTTATCAATCCCTCATTATTAAATATCGTTACATCAAACAAGCAATTAAAGAAAGATGTAAAAGAATTAGAACGAACGTTTTGTTTTGTAAACGTTTCGTTTGTGTTTCTGGATTCTTTGCGTGAATCTTATTGGCTGTAGTGAAGGTCGAGGACAAAGGCTTTAAATTGCTAGAAATTAAGAGAAAACTTTTTTCTTTTTCCCCCCACAATGGACATTTCTGTTGAATAGCGTGAGGACGAATCCAAGGACAAAATGTCTCTCCATCTTTCTTGTAAAGAGTTTATTTTATAAATAAAAAATACAAAGTTTTTCTAATCCAGTCCTGAGGCATTGTAGTTGCGTAACGCGTAGCCTTGCTGACTCCTACACACATTCTCAGGACATACACACAGCAGGCCATGAACATCAATTATATATTTATTTATATAAAACACACAGATCATGTAAAATAAAGTCTGCCAAGCATTCAGGAGAATGTAATATAAATAAATAAATAAACAAATAAATATATAAACAAACAAATCAATCAGTCACAGCGATAAGAGGTTGTACATAATAATAATAACATGAACATAAAAACTCCTGCATGGTTTACACACATGACAACAACTGGGTTTATTAGATGCAGAACTGGGAGACTGGAAGGAGAACTGGGAGACTGGAAGAAGAACTGGCATATGTGAAACTGAACTGGGAGACTGGAAGCAGAACTGGGAGACTAGAAGGAGAACTGGGAGACTGGAAGCAGAACTGGGAGACTGGATGCAGAACTGGGAAACTAGAAGCAGAACTGGGAGACTGGAAGCAGAACTGGGAAACTGGAAGAAGAACTGGGAGATGTGAAACCGAACCGGGAGACTGGAAGAAGAACTGCGATATGTGAAACTGAACTGGGAGACTAAAAGCTTAACTGGGAGACTGGAAGAAGACCTGGGAGAGTGCAAGTAGAGCTGGGAGACTGCAAGCAGAACTGGGAGACTGGAAGGAGAACTGGGAGACTGGAAGAAGAACTGGCTGGGAGACTGGAAGAAGAACTGTATGTGAAACTGAACTGGGAGACTAGAAGGAGAACTGGGAGACTAGAAGGAGAACTGGAAGACTGGAAGGAGAACTGGGAGACTGGAAGCATACCTGGGAGACTAGAAGGAGAACTGGGAGACTAGAAGGAGAAACTGAGAGACTAGAAGGAGAACTGGGAGACTGGAAGCAGAGAGATGCAAAGCCAAGGAGAAGAAAAAACGTTGTTTTTTTTCATCTTGCACTATTTTCTTCTCCTCATCATCTCCATCAATCGAAACCATCACAAGCTACAACTGTGCAGGATGTAAAAGCAGGAGAAGCATCGCAGCCTGTCTCTATATTCCTCCAAAAGACAGAGGGAGAGAAAGACAGAGAGAGAGAGAGAGAGGGAGAGAAAGAAAGAGAGAGAGAGAGAGAGAAAGAAAGAGAGGGTAAGAGAGAGACAGAGAGAGAGAGAGATGGTGGTGATGGATCGCACCCCACACTGAATTAGGGGATTAAAGTGAGGGAGATGGATGTGTTTAGTGTGGATGTGGCCTCTGAGGCAGCGACTCTGATAACGGAGGGAGCTGAGTGGAGCTGAGCGCCTGCCAGAGCTCGGGATGAAGCCTGACTTATGCCCTCATATTTTACGGGCTCTTGATGAGCCTCTGTGAGCAGCCATTAATCAAACCCGCCGTGGCAGAGGAAGAGACGGAGGAGAACCTCCCATTCGTCTCTCTCGTTTCCACCTCGCTCCGTCCATTCCCCGCTCGGAAGGTCCGGCGTTCCGAGAGCAGAGTGTCTCGGAGAATCGGGTCACAGCGGGATGCGGGCGAGTCGGGGAGGATCCGTGCTCTCAGGTCGTTCCCTTCCCTCGAGCGCTCGTCCTCAAAACATACTCCGAACGAGTCTTCAGGAAAGGAGGAACAATGAGATGAAAGGAGGAAAAATGTACATTTAAATAAAATTATTTCAAATATTTCAATATTTAAAATGATATTTACAATATTTTACTTGTCCAAATATTCAAATTTGGAAATTCTGTCCAAATTTATCATCCTTTTTTTCTTTTACGTTTTTGATCAAGAATTTAAAAACAAAAGTGCTAGTGCTATATTCGATCTTCCCTCGGGTCACGGGGAGTCTGTGTCTATCTCATGCGTCTGTGGGCATTAAGGCAGGATACACCCTGGATGGAATGCCAACCCATCACACACACACACACACACACACACACACACACACACACACACACACACACACACACACATTCATACACTAGGGACAATTTTCCAAGGTGCCAATCAACCTACCGTGCATGTTTTTGGACCGGGGGAGGAAACCGGAGAACCCGGAGAAAAACCCCCTGAGGCACGGGGAGACCATGCACAAACTCCACACACACATGGCCGAGACGGGAATCGAACCCGGACCCTGGAGGTGTGAGGCGAACATGCTAACCACTAAGCCACCGTGCCCCTATAAAATAAATAATAATATAATAATAATAATAATAATAATAATAAGAATAATAATAGTTTTTGTTTACATGTTGTGCTGCAGTGATGGAGTGGGGAAGCAGTTGCGGTATAAGAGGAATAAAACACTTCCAGTTTCCACCATTGATTACTTTGAATCCTTGAGCTTTTATTTATTCCTTTATTACATAAGCATCTGTTACATAAAGAGAAGAGAGAGAGAGGGAGGGAGAGGGGGAGAGAGGGAGAGAAAGTCGATGGCTGGTATTGAAGTGTGCAGCGCGCTACATTGAGTGAGATTGTGTGCAGGACGTGAATATTGACAGAGCTTAGTGTGGTTTAACCCAACCCCGGCATCGACAGCACCTTGCCCTCGTCTGCCCCTCTCCTGTCTTCTACTGTCTTCTACTGTCCCTCCTCCCCTCTCATATCCCTCTCCCCCCCCCATCTCCTACCCTTCTCCTGCTACTCTCCTGCCCCCTCCTCCCTTCTCCCACCCTCTCATGCCCCTCTCCTATCCCTCTCCACCGTTCTCCCACCCTTCTCCTGCCCCTGCCCCCTCCTCCCTTCTCCCACCCTTCTCCTGCCCTCTCATATCCCTCTCCCCCCATCTCCTACCCATCTCCTGCCCCTCTCCCCCCCTCATGCCCCTCTCCCACTCCTCCCCCCCTCCTGCCCCTCTCCCCTCCCCTCCCACTCCTCTCCCCTCCTCTTGCCCCTCTCCCACTCCTCTCCCCCCTCCTGCCCCTCTCTCACTCCTCTCCCCCCTCCTGCTTTTCTCCCCCATCTCCTACCCTTCTCTTCCTACTCTCCTGCCCCCTCCTCCATTCTCCCACCATTCTCCTGCCCCTCTCCACTCCTCTCTCCTATCCCTCTCCACCATTCTCCCACCCCTCGCCTGCCCCCTCTCCCCCCTTCTCCCACCCTTCTCCCACTACTCTCCCCTCTCCCTGCCCCCTCTCTCTCACTCCTCTCTCCCTCCTGCCCCCCCTCTCCCACTACTCTCCCCCCTCCTGCCCCTCTCCCACTACTCTCCCTCCCCCTCCTACCCCCACCTCTCCCACTCCTCTCCCCCCCTCCTGCCCCTCTCTCACTCCTCTCCCCCTCCCCCCACGATCCCCCCCACTCTCCCCCTCTCCTGCCACCCTCCTCCCCGTCCACTCCCCTCCTGCTCCCGCCCCCTACTCCTCCCACTCCCCCTCCCCTCCCCCCGCTCCCCCCACCCCCCTCTCCCCCTCTCCTACTCCTCTCCCCCTCCCCCTCCCACCTCTCCCACTCCTCCGCCCCTCCTCCCCCTCCCCCCTCCTCCGCCCTCTCCACGCCCCTCCTCCCCGACTCTCCGCCACCCCCTCTCTCCTCCTCCTCCCTCCTGCCCCCTCTCCCACTACTCTCCCCCCTCCTGCCCCTCTCACTCTCTACCCCCTCCTGCCCCCCTCCCACTCCTCTCCACCCCTCCTCCCCTCCCCCTCTTCTCTCCCCCCTCCTGCCCCCCTCTCCCCACTCCTCTCCCCCCTCGCCCCCTCTCCCACTACTCTCCCCCCTCCTGCCCCCTCCTCCCACTCCTCCCCCCCCTCCTGCCCCCTCCCCACTCCTCTCCACCCCCTCCTGCCCCCTCTCCCACTCTCCCACCCCCACTCCTCTCCTACCCCGAGACGACCCCCCACACTGACTCTGTGATACGGTGAGTTTGTTCGTCTCCTGAGACGTTTATTTTTTTAGGCAGTGAAGTTTCAGATCGTCTGTTGTTCTCAAACTGTTTCCACCTACAAAAACACCTGAAGAGGAACTTCCTGTCCTGTGAGAGACGTCTCCAGTGTCTTTCTCACCTCAACACCCACCTTCCATCTCTCTCTCTCTCCCTCTCTCTCTCTCCCTCTCTCTCTCCCTCTCTCTCTCTCTGACAGTGCCTGCCTGATGCTCGCTTTGCACTCCTGCACAAAAAGGCTGTTATCAAGCTGCCATCCTCCCTCACTCCCTCGCTCTCTTCTTTCTTCTCAATCTGTCAGTGAGACCCCCCACAGTGGCCCGCTTCACCATGCCAGAACCATAACAGGCGCCATCTCTCTCTCTCTCTCTCTCTCTCTCTCTCTCTCTCTCTCTCTCTCTAAACTGTCTCTCACTTTCTCTAGCTCTCCCTCTCGCTCTCTTTCATTCTCTTTTTTCTATTCATTTCATTCCCCCTCTCTCTCATTCTCTCTGTCTCTTTCTCTTTTCACTTTCTTTCTGTGTCTCTGTTTATTTCGCTCACTAGCTCTCATCTCTCATTCTCTCTCTCTCTCTCTCTCTCTCTCACACTTTCACACTTTCACTCCACCTCGAACTATCTCTGTCTCTTTTTAATCTTTTCATTCTCTTTCTTTCCTCTCTTTCAT
>JACRUU010000006.1:3405030-3422530 GCA_030449085.1 Kryptopterus vitreolus
TGGCAGATGGTCCGTGTGCGAGTCGTCTTCCAGTCACGCTTCCAATCTCCCGCTGGAAGCCGCGATCACGCAAGATCTGCGAAGATAACACACTTCCGTCATGCCTGTCTTTCTCTCACTTCCAGTCTATTCCAGATTGTCCTACCTCACACACACACACACACACACACACACACACACAGACGCCTTCCCCCAAAACTCATCTCCACATTCGGTCTAATACACTTGAGGTGTTTTAGGATGAAAAACAGTTTTCATTCGATTTCATCATGGTCTGGATTTGGAATCTGGGGGAGGATCTGTGATGTCTGTGCAAAAGTGCCGAATATTCGCATTAGGAAAATCTCCCACTGTACAAACACATACAGACACGCGTGTGGTGTGTGTGTGTGTGTGTGTGTGTGTGTGTGTGTGTGTGTGTGTGTGTGGAGAACCCAGACGTCTCTGCTTGCCAGGATTTATTTCTTAATATCCCTGACTTTTTTTCTTTCAGGAAGACATTTTTGTGTGTTGTGTGTGTGTGGGTGTGTGTGTGTGTGTGTGTGTGTGTGTGTGTGTGTGAAAGAGAGGAAGGAGATCCGTGCTCACGAGACTCCGGAATATTAAATTCAGATCAAAACGTGAAATGAAACGACTGAACTCAGATCAGACAAAGAGGAAAACTTTCCCCTCCGCGTTCTGTACCTGCAGGTGTGAGGCCTTCTGCTATTCCCACTGTTATTATAACCTGCCTATTCCAACCATTATTATAACCTGCTTATTCCCACTGTTATTATAACCTGCCTTTTCCAACCATTATTATAACCTGCTTATTCCCACTGTTATTATAACCTGCTTATTCCCACTGCTGTTATAACCTGTTGATTCCCGATGTTATTATGATCTGCTTATTCCTATTATTATTATTATTATTATTATTATTATGACCTGCTTATTCCCACAGTTATTATAACCTGCTTATTTCAACTGTTATTAAACATGCTTATTACCACTGTTATTATAACCTGCCCAACTTATTCCCACTGTTATATAACCTGCTTATTCCCACTGTTATTATAACCTGCTTATTCCCACTGTTATTATTATCTGCTTATTCCCACTGTTATATAACCTGCTCATTCCCACTGCTATTATAACTTGCTTATTCCCACTGTTATTATATCCTGCCCTGCTTATTCCCACTGTTGTTATAACCTGCTTATTCCCACTGTTATTATAACCTGCTCATTCCCACTGTTATTATAACCTGCTCATTCCCACTGTTATATAACCTGCTTATTCCCACAGTTATTATAACCTGCTTATTTCAACTGTTATTAAACATGCTTATTACCACTGTTATTATAACCTGCCCAACTTATTCCCACTGTTATTATAACCTGCTCATTTCCACTGTTATTATAACCTGCTTATTCCCACTGTTATTATAATCTGATTATAACCACTGTTATATAACCTGCTCATTCCCACTGTTATTATAACCTGCTCATTCCCACTGTTATTATAACTTGCTTATTCCCACTGTTATTATAACTTGCTTATTCCCACTGTTATTATATCCTGCCCTGCTTATTCCCACTGTTATTATAACCTGCTCATTCCCACTGTTATTATAACCTGCTTATTCCCACTGTTATTATAATCTGATTATAACCACTGTTATTAAGACACTGTAGAGCAAAAACTAATGAAAAAAAAAGTATTATTTTGATGATTTATTTTTTCCGAGTTAATAATTAGATGAAAATAAGCAAGTATTTACTTTACATTCTCAGTTCTGTCTTTTCAAATACACACAATTACCTTCAACAAAACCGCCGGGGGAAAAAAAGAACATTTCAGTGGGAAAATAATAAATCCTCTGTACGAAAATTTAAAAATGAGATCACTTTTCAAATAAACACATTTGAACCACAACATTTCAAAACAACAACAACAACAATGTAAAAAAATCTTGCAGGCTGAATGTGTGTGAAAGTTACATCACCGCATGATCTGTATTAAACAGCGCTCTCAGTCTCATGTGTGTAAAAACATGCGCTGGTTTCCGACCACACGTTTATCCTTCATTCTACTCGAGTTTTCCGAACACGCAACACGTTATTACAAGAGAAAACACGAGTCTTCATATAAAAAACACCACAATTCAACACAACAAGAGTTTGATTTTATATGTTTTCCTCATTAAGTATTTATTAAAGAAACCATTTCATCCACAAAGGATCCGATTTATTACGATACATTTAGGGGGGTACTGATGCTGATTCGAGCCAGAGAGAGAGATAGAGAGAGAGAGAGAGAGAAGAGAGTGAACAAGAGAGAGAGAGAGAGAACTAGAGTGAACAAGAGAGAGAGAGAGAACTAGAGTGAACAAGAGAGAGAGAGAGTGCAAGAGAGAGAGAGAGAGAGAGAATGAGCGTGAACAAGAGAGAGAGAGAGAGAGAGACATGAACCGATGAACAAGAGAGAGATAGAGAGAGAGCCAGAGTATGAAAGAGAGAGAGAGATAGAGAGATAGTAGAAGAGGAGATCCGAGAGAGTAGAGAGATAGATGAGAATAGAGATAGAGAGATATCTAGAGAGAGATTAGAGAGATATCAGAGTAGAGAAGAGAGAGAGAACAAGAGAGAGAGAGAGTGGAGTGAGAGAGCAAAAGAGAGAGAGAGAGTTAGAGTGAGAGAGAGTGAAAGAGAGAGAGAGAGAGATAGAGAGTCAGTGAGAGAGTGAGAGAGTGAGATTGAGAGAGTGATAGAGTGAGAGATGAGAGAGAGAGTGAGCGCCCAGAGAGAGAGATGAGCGCTGAGAGAGTGAGCCCCCTGTGAGAGTGAGAGAGAGAGAGAGAGATCCCGCCCTGAGATAGAGAGAGAGAAGAGAGAGCCCCATGAGAGAGAGAGAGAGAGAGAGAGAGTGAGCACCGTGTGAGAGAGAGAGAGAGTGAGCCCGTGAGAGAGAGAGAGAGAGAGAGAGCCCGATTAGAAATAGAGAGAGAGAGAGAGAGAGAGCCCGTGAGAGAGAGAGAGAGAGATAGAGAGGAAGCACAAATTACTACCCTGATAAAAACAAGCTTATTATTATTCTGATCATTATTTATTTATTTTATTTATTTATTTATTTATTTATTTAGCATAATCTCTTAAGAGGAGGATACCGATGGTGTTTTATGGACTATTACAGTGTCTTCTAAAGGAGAGACAAAAAAAAACCCCATAAAAATGATAATAAAAATGACATCATTAACAATAACAAAAAATAAAACATTCTGCGACCCTTAAAAATACGCAATTATTGTCCATTTGTGGAATCTGCATGCTTTTATTTGTCTCAGGATAAAAACAACAACAACAACAAATGCCTTCATTAATCATCTAAAGATAATAAGAGTAGAGAACATACGTCCTACATACAACCCAAACTAATGCACATTATGGAATCAAAAAACAAACAAACAAATAAACAAACAAACATGGCCGTAGACCTCGGGTGTCCCAATACTTTTGGTCAAAAAAGTAACATTCATTCATTCATTGATTCATTCATCTTCTAGCGCTATATCCGATCTTCCCTCGGGTCACGGGGAGTCTGTGTCTATCTCAGGCGTCTATGGGCATTAAGGCAGGATACACCCTGGATGGAATGCCAACCCATCACAGGACACACACACACACACACACACACACACACACACACACACACACACACATTCATACACTAGGGACAATTTTCCAAGGTGCCAATTAACCTACCGTGCATGTTTTTTTTTTGGGACCGGGGGAGGAAACCGGAGACAACCCGGAGAAAAACCCCCCTGAGACAAACGGGGAGAACATGCACAAACTCCACACACACATGACCGAGACGGGAATCGAACCCGGACCCTGGCGGTGTGAGGCGAACGTGCTAACCACTAAACCAATGTGCCCCCACCAAAAAAGTAACATTGCATGTGAAAATGATTTACATTTTCACAATTTCCTGCAACAATGCCAACGTTTTTAATACGTTAGCGAATTCGCATCGCGCACTGACGTAACCTAAAAGTAATAAAATACTATTTTGTCCGTTTTTGATATAAAAAGTTCCTTTTCAAAGCCGTTTTTATCCTAAAACTTTGTATTTTATACAAATCATTACGCTGCAACAAGCCGATCCTGCTTTCCCCGAGTCAATATTCCTATAACTTCAGTGCAAACGTTCAAGATGCCTGGACTTCAAAAAGAAGGAAAAGGAGAAGAAAAAGAGATAGATTGGGATATTTTCAGCTTTTTTTTATCGTATATATGTGAAAACATAGTGAAAGTGAGGTCATGTTGGATATGCTTTCTGGATCAAGTCCCCACTCCCCAGTCCCATCCCCCCCAAGTCCCCCATATCTCCATGCTGAACTGAATCCCAGCCTCGGAAAAAAAAAAAAAAAAAAGATCTCAGCGGTCCGAGCGAACATCGGAGCGAATGAAGTTCAGAGCCTGCATTTTTAATTGGCTCTCGCCCCGCGGGCGCTCTTCCATCACACCGGGCTTTTCACACGCGCTAAAGTTCAGGTCAAGAGCCGCTCGAACCCGTCCGAATCCAACGGTATTAACCTGTCCATTCAATTACAGAAAAAAAAAAGAAATGAAAGAAAGAAAGAGTCAGCGAGGTCCTGAGGCTACACCCCCCCCACACCATCTCCCCATCCCCCCATCCCCCCAGCCCTGTCGTCCTCCGGGACTCTCCAGGGGTCGGTGTTAACCAAACTGGTGAAACTTATTTAAAAAAAGAGAAGGATTCTTTACGTTTATTCTCTTTGCTTGAATAATAGAATTCTCGTTCCCTCGTTCTTTTCTGCTTGAGAAAACACGGTGCATGAATGAACAGAAATGAGCAACATCGTCATGGCAACTGTACATGTCATATACATATGATAAACAATGATAACTAGCGGATAATGAAAGACATCAAAGCTATCATTTGGTTTATATTTATTCATTCATTCATTCATTCATTCATTCATTCATTTATTCATTCACTCGTCTTCTACCGCTATATCCGATCTTCCCTCGGGTCACGGGGAGCCTGTGCCTATCTCAGGCGTCTATGGGCATTAAGCAGGATACACCCTGGATGGAATGCCAACCCATCACAGGGCACACACACACACACACAACACACACACACAACACTCACACACATATTCACACACATACACATTCATACACTAGGGACAATTTTCCAAGGTGCCAATCAAACCTACCGTGCATGTTTTTGGACCGGCGGAGGAAACCGGAGAACCCGGAGAAAAAAAAACCCCCTGAGGCACGGGGAGAACATGCACAAACTCCACACACACATGGCCGAGACGGGAATCGAACCCGGACCCTGGCGGTGTGAGGCGAACGTGCTAACCACTAAACCACCGTGCCCCTGGTTTATATATATATTTTTTTATTGGATAGAAACTCTATTGCACGTGTTTTTTGAGTCATTTTTTGAGGCCCATAAGAGCGTAAAAAGTGTCTTAAAATAATGCGATGCTGCTTTAAAGCGTGCATCGACAAGAAACTCCCACAATGCATGCGACTCTTACCCGCGAAGTGACACCATCCCGCCACTAGAGTGCAGCGTATCCGACATCGGCGTTTAACAAAGGCGTTTAACATCCCAAAATGTCCAGGGAGTGAAAAAGCACTGCGATTGGACGGCCAAAAACCATGTGAAGTGTGTTTTGTGTTATGAGGCGACGTCGCACATCACACACTAGATATTATATATATACACTATATATCACATTTATATATATATATATATATATATATATATATATATATATATATAATATATTATATATATATATATGTATGCTTATATATGCTGATTGCTGATCCTGGAGACCCTTTACTGGTATACTGGTTGACACCAGTGGGTTTTTACCTCCAATGAAATTGCATGTCCACTTTCTGTAGTAATAACGTCCTGAGAAGACGTTCTACTCCATGTTGGAGTGTTCTTTGTCATGCCACCACATGTCATGTACCGGTGTAGGTGATATGAGGAGGTCTTTGCACACAAAGATAGAAAAATGTGTTCCAATATTTTTGGTAAAACGGTGTGTTTTTTTAAATTGCTTTGTCGTAAAAAAAAAGTTCTCTTTTTTCCTTTTAAAAGAAATATAAATGTTCATCCTGCAGGTCTCGGAAGAATATGACTGAATATGAAAGCATGTTAAAAAGTGGCATTAATCAAAGTAAAAAAAAAAAAAAAAAAAAAAAAAAAAAAGACAAATCCCTGCTCTCATTATTTCTCTCATTCAATAATAAAAAAAAAGAAAAATCATTTATTAAAATGTGTACAGTGACCCAACGAGCCCCAGCACCGATCCACGTCCTAATTAGCCTAATCATACTCAATGTGTGTGTGTGTGTGTGTGTGTGTGTGTGTTTAGGCCACGATGTTTCGGTAATGATCTAATGTGATTGAAAAAAAATAAAAAATAAAATAAAAAAAAAAGGTCTCGCATCACTCATCCTGTGAGCTCGGAAATAGAAACCTAATGAAGAAACGCTGAGGTTATTGTACGACTGCGTTGCTTAGGAACTGTACATTAAAGCCAGATCGGGTCTATTCTATTAAACCCGAACACTACACGCCAATTATCTGGATCATTTCACCCGGGCCAGGCCTTTAGATTTCATCCAATTACACCTCTCTCCATTTTTTTAATTCAAAATATGTTTTTCATTCACTATATATATATATATATATATATATATATATATATATATATATATAATATATATAATATAAGTGAATAATTACATTCAAGGTTGTGGTGATGGAGATGGTGAGATATAATAAGGGGCGAGTCGTGGACTATTTGAACCAATAAATAAAAAAATAAAAAAATAAATAGCCAGATTAAAAAAACCCAAAAAATAAGCCACACACACACACACATATATATATATATATATATATATATATATATATATATATATATATATATATATATATATACTGTATATATATATATATATATATAATTTAATATTATTTATGTTAAATAATAATTTTTAAAGTGTGGGGCACGGTGGTTTAGTGGTTCGCACGTTCGCCTCACACCGCCAGGATCCGGGTTCGATTCCCGTCTCGGCCATGTGTGTGTGGAGTTTGTGCATGTTCTCCCCGTGCCTCAGGGGGTTTTTTTCTCCGGGTTCTCCGGTTTCCCCCCGGTCCAAAAACATGCATGCACGGTAGGTTGATTGGCACCTTGGAAAATTGTCCCTAGTGTATGAATGTGTGTGTGAATTTGTGTGTGTGTGTGTGTGTGCCCTGCGATGGGTTGGCATTCCATCCAGGGTGTATCCTGCCTTAATGCCCATAGACGCCTGAGATAGGCACAGGCTCCCCGTGACCCGAGGGAAGATACGGATAAAGTGGTAGAAGATGAATGAATGAATGAATAATTTTTAAAGAATTTATATGATTATTTATTGAAGTATTAATTTGCCTGTTTCTTTTATTTTTATTATAATGTCAAGGGAATGATCGCTACAAATGCGCCACTCCACCGTAGCTATGAGCCATTGCGAAAACCTGACTATCTAGATCAAAAGGGGTTGGCGGGCCAACTACGAACCCGAGGGCCACATCCGGGCCCCTGGGTCTTTTTAATCCTGCTGAGTATCGGTACAAAATCGTCCGAATCGTATCACAATTATCCATGATAATTGTCTGTGCAGTTGCCTGACGTTCCACCAGGTGGCGCATTAGACACGGTGATGCATTGAGTATGATAATGAACGCCTTTTATATGTTTATGTTGGACATGTATGCTGGCCGGGCCCCGTCTGCCAAATTTCAATGTGGCCCTTGAGCCAAAAAGATTGCCCCCCCCCCCCCCTCTCCCTCCATCCTAGATAACTGGACATGCAGTACATAATAATAATAATAATAATAATAATAATAATCCTAATAATAATAATAATAATAAATAATAAAAAAAAAAATAATAATAATAATAATAATAATAATAATAATAATAATATTAATAATAGCATGTTATTAGCAATAAAACAGTTGTTATCATCCTATTAAGAGCTTATGCTGAATAAATAAATAAATAAATAAATAACACAGTTTCAGCGTTTGTTGTCATGGCAACAAATTTCTGTGTCTGATTGTTGCTATACTACCAATTAGGATCGTTTCTGACAGAACCCCGAAGATCTACATGGATCTCCTGCATGGTGCCTTTTTACACGCGAGATTAACGACGTGTGCCGGATTCGCGTCCAAGTGTGAATCCAAGATCAGGACGTTTCCGCTGATTAAGTTTAAATGATCTTTCGTTGATTTCTTTTTGGTCCAAACTTTTCCCACAGCGGTCACCCGGAGCTTATCTTCACCCCGCATCGATCAATCATCTGCAGAGTTATTCATTATCATACAGACCTTCTGATCGAGATCATCTTTGCCCCGATGCTATCAGATCCACTGCTGGAGGACGACGGAACATCCGCCAGATAATAAAGTGCTCCGTTTATCAGTCGATCCTAAGAGACTTTCTCCGGATCTCTCCGGATCTCCGTGTGATCTCCGCTATCGGGATGATGATGATGATGATGATGGTGATTATTATTATTATTATTATTATTATTATTATTACCTATTATTATTTTTATTAATTTATTTATATTGTTTATTATTATTATTATTATATTATTATTATTGTATTATTATTATGTCATTATTATTATTAGTATTATTTTTATTATTCTTATTATTATTATTATTATTATTATTATTTCTATATTATATTATTATTATTATTATTATTTTATTATTCATTCTTATTATTCTTATTATTATTATTATTATTATTCATTATTCATTAGTATTATTTTTTTCTTATCCAGACGATTGGAAACCGTCCTGCAGAAATGATCACTGGTTTTTTTGTTAAAAACCAAAAATATTTTAGATAGAAAAATATTTATCAGAAAATGATTAATAGCAAATGATGTTTAATTCTCACTTCCGATGGTCCGTCAGGTGGTAAACAAACGTATATAATAATACTACTAATAATAATAATACTACTACTAATAATAATAATAACAATAATAATAATACGACTATTACTACTACGACTACTAATACTACTAATAATAATAATAATAAATAACTAATAATATAATAATACTAATATACTACTACTACTACTACTACTACTACTAATAATAATAATAATAATAATAATAATAATAATAATAATAATAATAACAATACTACTACTACTACTACTACTAATAATAATAATAACAATACTACTACTACTACTACTACTACTACTACTACTACTAATAATAATAATAATAACAACAATACTACTACTACTCCTACTACTACTACTACTAATAATAATAATAATAAAATAATAAGCATGTTTTGCTAGCTAACACCGTTTCAGCGATGGATAGAAAATGCTCTTACGGGAAAGTAATAACTCGATTCGGGAACAGCGTGTCCACGAGCGCTTTATTTCCCTTATACCGCTGCATTTGCAAATACGATGGTAAGTTTTTATGTGTGCTGAATGGATTTGATGTGGATGAAATATTAGTTTCAGTCCTGGCTTTTATATTCTAGCGTTTTTATTAACCATCATTTTTTTTTGCCGCCCAGCAGCCGTTTTTGAAATTCACAGCTTGCGATGTTCCTGAGGATGTGTAAAGCATAAACTCCTTTTCCCTGAAGATGTCTGGAAACTTTTACCACAATTACAGCTCGCAGTGTGTTACACAACAGTGCAGTATGTATCCGCCACTTGGTGGGAATACATACAGCTGGGCCAGACGAGGCCTAAATAAATAAATAAATAAACAAACAAATAAATAAATAAACAAAGACAATCAGTAACCCTTATTTCCTACCCGGTCGTAAACACACCCGGGACAGGCCTGTAACACCTTCACCGCTCCAACAAACAGCAATAAACATAAAAATATTCACAATATATTTATGTTTATACCGAATAAAACGTACACAAGTGGAAAAAATAGGAAGGAGAAAATCCGAATGAGCCGGCTCAGGGCCGTCCTGCGTCTCATTAAGTAATCAGGCAGTGATGACGAGCCTTAACGAGCCACAGGGGGGAAACTGGAAATCGTGGACCGGAGCGCCGGAACGGAGCAGGAACTTCCGGAGCAGGAACTTCCGCAGCAGGAACTTTCGGAGAGCACTGACACTGGACACTCCTTCTATTATCGATAAATAATCGTGTTCCTCAGGAATGATGATATTTATTTAATCCTGTTCGTGTAAAACAAGCATTTATTATATATTCATCAAGAAGGCCAATCAGAATCCAGAATTAGATCTACATTTAATCAAGATCTTCTGACCAATCAGAATCCAGAATTAGATCTACATTTAATCATCAGATCTTCTGACCAATCAGAATCCAGAATTAGATCTACATTTAATCATCAAGATCTTCTGACCAATCAGAATCCAGAATTAGATCTACATTTAATCATCAAGATCTTCTGACCAATCAGAATCCAGAATTGGATCTACATTTAATCATCAAGATCTTCTGACCAATCAGAATCCAGAATTAGATCTACATTTAATCATCAAGATCTTCTGACCAATCAGAATCCAGAATTGGATCTACATTTAATCATCAAGATCTTCTGACCAATCAGAATCCAGAATTAGATCTACATATAATCATCAAGATCTTCTGACCAATCAGAATCCAGAATTAGCGTTTGTTAAGATAGTTGAACTAATCAGAATACAGTTTGATGTTTATCTACCGTTTAACCAATTAAAATCACAAAATAGTTTTATATTCGTCAAGATCTTTTGACCAATTATATCCCAGAAGCTCAAATGCTTATTGAGCTTTTTCTGACCAATCAGGATCCGGAATTAGAGTCATTTTAAACAAGCTCTCCCGACCAATCAGAATTTACTTTTGTATTAATCTGCAACTTCTAAACAATCACATAAAATGATTGTTCACATTAAAATAAACAACTTCTGAGCAATTAGAACTTTTTATAAAGATCTTCGTACCGGATCGCCATCCAGACGCTTTTCCAAACATCAACCGGAATGCCAACCTCAATCCATATTCCAGTCGCTCCGACCAATCAGAATCCAGCGTTTGATCCCGAACTCATCATTAATTTTACTGAACAAATTTGGAATTCAGTGGTGGTTTTGCTTTTCCCTGGCGTTCGGGGTTTTTAACCCTGGTGTATCGGCTCAAATATTTATGAGCCTCGATGAATGAAGCTTTACAGAAAGGAGTGGAATTTGAGCTTATAGCGTCGTTTCAAAGCAGAGAGAAGTGTTTTAAGCCTCAGTGAGAATGCTAAAGGCGAGAAAAACCTGCTAGCAAAGAAAACCAGAAGAAAACCTTGAGAGGATCCGAGACTCGTCTCTCCGGTGGGATTTTTTTTCCTGTCTTTCTTTTTAAGTGATAGAATAGGCATAGATTATACGCCGTACTTATTACAGACGCTCGGCATTTACATTCAGCTGGCAGGTGTCGCGCTCGGGCGTTAGCTTTTCCTCCCGACATGCGAAGGAAAACAGATGACAGGTCGCGGCTGGAAAGATCGGAATCTGATGATAGCCTTCGTCTCATACACACAAAGGCCTTGAAAGCGGAGTTGTCCCTTAGCAACAGCCTTCAGGGAGGCGACGTCGCTGTTGCCTGGCTGTGAGAATAAAGTACTGTATTACAAGCGCACCGCACCTCCGAGACCCTGAAAAAGGGGGAAAAAAGCTGAAAAAGGTGTGTGTGTGTGTGTGTGTGTGTGTGAAGGGGGTGTATATATATATATATATGAGCGTTTTTCCTCTGGGGAATGGGAGCTATGAAGCTCTGACGTGTGTCTCGACTTCACTGGTCCTCATTTGCTTAAAATAAATGTCATTAAAATAAATCAAAGTGGTACCATGTGTTTCGTACGTCGTATTTATCAAGTGTGTGAATCTGATTATGTACAAACAAACAAATAAAGGTTTGAATTTTAACGTAATGAATAATAAATGAATGAGTGTCTTATTTTATGCAAATGGTTTTGTATGATTTTGTGATTTTATTTATATATATATATATATATATATATAATAAAATCACAAAATAGTACAATACCAGTTGCATAAAATATGTAAATAAATGCAATAATAAGTATATGCAAAAAAAATAATAAATAAATATATATCTATATATATATATATAATATATCTATATATATATATATATATATATATATATATATATATATATAAATATCTGTTAGTTTCTCTTCCACAAATGTCACTTTTTTTTTCTTTGTAATAACGATTTTAAAATCCTTTATTTTTTTCCCCCCATTCGTATTCTTGCTCATTATCAGTCAGAAAATGTATCTCCGCTTATTTAAAGAATCTGTCCTGCTTATGTTTCTCATCGTTGCATGTTTGACAGCCGAGGAATTAAAATCAAACACACACACACACACACACACACACACACACACACACACGGAATTCGTTATAAAAGTCGTTACTGATTGTAAAATTTTACACCTGTAACGTCTTATGTGTTAATTGTAAAGGTTGCACAGGCCACGCCTCCCACAATGTGAGTATCTAGTACTCTCATAGCATGAATGTTGTGTACACGAGCCACGCCTCTCTATTAGGCCACGCCTCTCTCATATTGTGACCATCGCAAGGCCACACCTATTGTTTGACCACCAAATACATACACATCTCTCTCTCTCTCTCTCTCTCTCTCTTAGGCCATACGTTTCTCATATTAATAATATCATCAAGTACATAGACCACACCTCCCTCATAGGCCACGCCTCTCTTATTTTGTGGCCATCACAGGCCACACCTCTTGTGGGACCACCAAATATATAGGCCACGCCTCTCTCTCTCTCTCTCTCTCTCTCTCTCTCTCTCTCTCTCTCTCTCTCTAGGCCATGCCTTTCTCGTATTAATACCATCAATTGCATAGACCACGCCTCCCTCATAGGCCACGCCTCTCTCATAATGTGATCACCAAATACACAGGCCATACTTCTCTTGACCTATGACCATCGTATACACAAGCCACGCCTCCCTCATAGGTTACGCCTTTCTAATATTATGGCCATCACAGGCCACACCTCTTGTGGGACCACCAAATACATAGGACACGCCCACCCTCTCTCTCTCATAGGCCACGTCTCTCTCTCTCTCTTTCTCTCCCATGCTTTCCTCATATTAGTATCATCAAGTACATAGACCACGCCTCCCTCAAAGGCCACGCCTCTCTAATGTTATGGCCATCACAGGCCACACCTCTTGTGGGACTACCAAATACATAGGCCACGCCCCATCTCTCTCTCTCTTTCATATGCCATGCCTTTCTTGTATTAATACCATCAAGTACATAGACCACGCCTCCATCATAGTCTACGCCTCTCTCATACTGTGACCATCAAGTACACAAGCCACACCTCTCTCTCAGGCCACGCCCCTTCCATAATGTCCCCATTACCGGCCACACCTATTGTGGGCCCATCACGTACACAGGCCACGCCTCTTTCTTATGCTAAGCATGAATTCCCAAGGCCACGCCTCTCACACTGTTATTATATTACGTCCCCAGACCTTTCTTTAGCTTTGAACTTGTTTCTATAACATTATTTTAACCATATATTCTTATTTTATTCATTCCTAATGAAAAAGTGCACTTGACTTTATAAGTGTACTGTACTTTACTGTATAAATTCTCCTACGAGTATTTAATGTGATTTGATTATGTGTGTGTGTGTGTGTGTATGTGTGTGTGTATGTGTGTGTGTGTGTGTATAGAAAACAGATTCATGCTCTCGAGTTTAATGTGTAGGAGTCTCCGGCCTGAAATTACTATCATTGGCTACACTGGGATTTAATCACAGCTTGCAGAGCATCATCGCATTCAGCGCAGAGTCGAAAGTGAGCTGACAAAAGAGGCGTATTGGCATTAATTAGTCTCTCTTCTCACTGGTGAAGACCTTGTTGCTATTTCAATAAAAAAAAAGGAAAAGAAAAAGAAAAGAAAAAAGTCCTAATCACACTCGGAATAAGAAACAATGCAGGTTTACATTTTTCCTGTGCGGCAGATTTTCTATTATTATTATTATTATTATTATTATTATTATTATTTTTCCTCCTCGTCCAGGCTGCTGTTATTTTTCTGTTTGTTTATAAAGAAAGTGGAAAGAAAAATCACGGCTAATGAACCAAATAGGAAGCAGCGACGTGGGAGCAAGACAAGGAAGTCTTTTTTTTTGCAAGTTAAAGTTCACATAATTATAATATTTACATTTTCGCGTCGCCTCGTCACGTCGAGGAAGAAGAATTCTGATGGAGCGACGCAGCACGGGACCGAAAAACAACCCGGCGATAATTACTGTTTTTTTTTCCCGTTTAGAGAAGGACCTGCCTGGGATCGTTTCTGCAGCCGGAATAATGGACCGGGAAACAAAAAAAAACGTCGGGAGAGAAAAACAACTATTTCATCATCAAATACACGTCAATCCTGCGGGTCTTCCAGGGCGTTTCATCGTTATCCTCCATCTCTTTTGAACAGCCGTCTCTTTGTTGCTCGCTTGCTGCCCTTTGCCTGCTTTACAGTTCAACTTTTCTACATCCCTCTTTTCTGTCGAGAGAAATTGTTCTCCTGATGCGGAATGAGTGTGTGTGTGTGTGTGTGTGTGGGGGGGGGGGGGTAAACCTCGTGTAGCCGCAGCAATATAACCCCAAATCCTCCTTTAGCTTTAAGCGTGAACTGCAATTGGTTGAAGGGTCTCTTTGACTGTCGTGGACGTCTGACCTCGTAAAACGCTTTGATGGACTGAATAATAAAGAACAACACGTACACAGTTACGCTCCGTCGTCTGCCGTTCGCTGTGGAGACGCTTACAAAACACAAAAAAGCACATTTATTTCCAACACCAGCACTGAAATTACAGCGATTTGCAGAAAAAAGAGGTTGAGCTGGAGTTAGGCCACGCCCCCGCTGACAAGAAATGATAAACACATAGCAACACAACTTAGTACCTATTAATCCAAAGGGGGTGTGGCCTAAGTAGCCGTTAATTCTAATGAAAGGATTATCAGGTAATAGGCCACACCCTTTTTTTAAGGAGTAATAGGTACTAAGACCACACCCTCTTTACTTGGACTTGCAAGAAATAAGGCCACACCTCCCTTTCATTAAGATTAATGAGTACTAGGCCACACCCCTTTTTCTAGGACTAATAGATACTAAGACCACACCCTCTTTACATGGGCTTGCAAGAAATAAGGCCACACCTCCCTATGATTAATGAGTGCTAGGCCACACCCCTTTTTCTAGGGTTAATAGGTACAAAGACCACACCCTCTTTACATGGGCTTGCAAGAAATAAGGCCACACCTCCCTTTCACTACGATTAACAGGTAATAGGCCACACCCCTTTTTCTAGGACTACTAGGTACGAAGACCACACCATCTTTACTTGGACTTGCAGAGAAATAAGGCCACACCTCCCTAAGATTAATGAGTACTAGGCCACACCCCTTTGTCTAGTGCTAATAGGTACTAAGACCACACCCTCTTTACATGGGCTTGCAAGAAATAAGGCCACACCTCCCTTTCACTAGGATTAGAGTACTAGGCCACACCTCCTCTACTAGGACTAATACTAAGACCACACCCTCTTTTACAAGCTATCAAGCCACACCCCCCTTTCATTAGGATTGGTATTCACTAAGGCCACACCCCATTCACCAGGACTAATAGGTCCTTAGGCCACACCCTTGTTTACTATAATTTACAGGTACTAAGGCCACGCCCCCTTTCATTAGGACTAATGGGTACTAAACCAATGAATCGAACAACCCCTGCACAGCGCCCCTAGTGGACAGTGACTGAACAGCATGCAGAAATGGGATGTGGGTTGTATTGCGTATTCATAAATCACAACTACAAAACGAGAAAGTTGGAATGGCATTCAAAAGATAATGAGCTCATTTGCATATAAACGCATAATACAGGATTGAGTTTATTCACACCAGATACAAAATGCATGAAGAGATGAGGAGTAAACAAGATCAAAAACTCTGGAAATTGGATTTCTTTTCTTTTTCTTTTTTTTTTTTTTAAACTTGGGGATGGACGGCGGAGAAATAGAACAGGAGTCTCTTCTCTTAAGAACAAAATGCTTGAAAGGCTGGAAATTGTCGAGGAGAGAGCAATTACCAAACCCACTTGAAGTCCTTCTCTTAAAAAAAAAGAAGGGTTTTATTTCCCGGCTTTTTGTCCTCTATTCGGGTTTCTCTCTCTCTCTTTCTCTCTCTCTCTCTCTCTCTCTCTCTCTCCTGTAGTCCATTATTTTTTTTTCTTTTTCTTATCTCCACTCTGCCTCGGCTGCTGTCGCCCAAACTCCACGCTGATCAACCTTTATGAAAATAGGAGATAAGGAGCGCGGTAATGCCGGAGCGCTCCGAGACGGATCATACACCACTGCAGTAGTTGGAGGTTATGTAAACTTCCCACACACACACACACACACACACACACACACACACACACACACACCGGAAACATGTTGGGATTTGTTTTTCCCTCCTCACGCAATTACAGCTCTCATGAAGAGGATTTAAAAACCCGCCACTCTCGTCTGCTTACTGACCCCCCCCATCCCCCCCCCCACCCCCCTCAACCCCCCCCCCCATCTATTGTTGTTTTGCGTGCCTCAGTCGCTCAGGTGTGTTTCAAGTGGTGTTTTCCTGTGAAGTGCTGCATAATTGTTGTTTATGGTCCGCCGAGTGAAAAACAGAATAAAAACCTTATTATGGGAAAAATGATCAACACCAGGACACACACACACACACACACACACACACACACACACACACACACACACACACACACACACACACACACCACACACACACACACTCCTGTTTGTGCTCCCAATGCGGATTGTTTCTCTTTTATATGACAGGCATTTTTTTTTTGGTCTGTCTATCATTCCCAACGAGGCGTGGCTTCTGTGCCTGTAGAGAAGGGGGCGTGGCCTGTGTCAGTGTTCTAGTGAAAGAGGTGTGGCTTGTGCACATTTGATCCTAATGAAGTTGGCATAGGCTTTTGGTGTAAATGAAGGAGGCGTGTCCAATTTGTACGTAGAAAAGAAGGCGTGTCCTTGGAGTAAAAGGAGGCGTGGCTTGTGCACATTTGATGCTTATGAAGGAGGCATGGGCTTTTGGTGTAAATGAAGGAGGCGTGTCCAATTTGTATGTAGAAAAGAAGGCGTGTCCTTGGAGCTAAAGGAGGCGTGGCTTGTGCACATTTGATCCTAATGAAGGAGGCACGGGCTTTTGGTCTAGATGAAGGAGGCGTGTCCAATTTGTAGGTAGAAAAGAAGGCGTGTCCTTGGAGTAAAAGGGGGCGTGGCTTATGCACATTTGAATAATAATGAACGTTTTGTTCGTGATGAAG
>JACRUU010000006.1:3433368-3438368 GCA_030449085.1 Kryptopterus vitreolus
CATTGGAGACATGAGATAGGATGGAGACAAAAGACACTGGAGACATTGGAGACACAGAACATAATGGAGACATGAGACATGAATGAAACATTGGAGACATGAGATATGGTAGAGATAAGAGACAAGACAGAGATATTGGAGACACGGAACATGATGGAAACATGAGACATGAATGAGACATTAGAGACACAGGAAATGCAGGAGATATGGGACATGATGGAAGCATTGGAGAGACAAGACATGAGGGAGGCATGATGGAGACACAAAACATGAAGGAGGCATTGGAGACATGAAATATAATGGAGACAAGAGATGTGACGGAGACATTGGAGACATGATGGAGACACGAGACATGAATGAGACATTGGAGACATGAGAAATGATGGAGGCATGAAGGAGACACAGGAGACACGGGACATGAAGGATACTAGAGACAAGAGACGTAGGACATGTAGAGATAAAATGCAGAGATACACGTGAGAGACAAAGGACGAACACGAGACGCAGAGGAGACTGTGGACATGCAGCAGATGCGGGAGACACACAGGGGACGCAGGAAATACAAGAAACCGGAGAGACTCAGAAGGTGCAGGACACGTGCTGTAGAGCACAATAAAGCCTTCTCAATTACACCACACCGCTGCTGCAGACTCCAGCCCTTTACTGCCTCTGATGTGCAGCCAAGCATGAAATGGAGAGAGAGAAAGAGAGAGAGAGAGAGAGAGAGAGAGAGAGATAGAGTAAACAGTAAACCCATACATACAAAAGACAAAGGAAAGCAAGTGATAGAGGCCTGGAGAAACACACAGGGAGGCAGAGACAGCAGATCCAGAAGGAGAAAAGAGAGAGAGGAGAGAGAGAGAAGAGAGACAGATAGAGAGAGAGAGAGAGAAGAGAGAATTGGGAGAGGAGAGAGAGAGAGTCTGTCTAGAGAGAGTGGGGGGGAGAGAGAGAGAGAGAGAGAGAGAGAGATGGGGGGGGGAGGGTGTGAGAGGAGAGAGAGAGAGAGAGGAGAGGAGAGAGAGAGAGGAGAGAGAGGAGAGAGGAGAGAGAGAGAGATTAAGAAAGAGAGAGAGCTACGGTACAGGCGGAAAGAAAAGACAGACGGCCAGGGGAACCAGGAACGACAGACAGAGTGAAAGGCACACACACACATCACACACACACACACACACACACACACACACACACACACACACACACACACACACACACTATAATATATATATATATGTATATGCTTTTATGCATAAGAGAGAGAAGAAGAGTAAAATAGTGTACTTGCTCTTTCACTCAAGTTATTTAAGCAGTGAAGTATGCAAATGCGTTTTCCCCTAGAGGACAGCACAAAAACAAACAAAACAAAACACACACACACAAAAAAATAAAAATACACAAGAATGTGTTGAAGAAGCTGCTGGGTGGGTTTAAGGTCTCTGTGTGCTCGAGTGGCAGCGGACGCGGCGGACACGGCGTGGTATGCACACACCCAAGGAATAAACACAGGTAATAATTAATAATAATAATAATAATAATAATAATAATAATTTTTCAATTGTGATTCAAGTGAGTCGAATTCGATGACTCGAGTCATTTCAATCCGGTTCAAGCAGCTGATAGGTTTTGATTCGTTTTTGTCATGTGACAGTCTGGTTGTGCTGGGATTTGATCATGTGACCTGCTGTCCCCCAGCGCAGGCCAGTCAAGCCACTTGCCACGCCAAGTACATTATATTCTTTGTGTATTATTCTGTGTTTTTTTATTATTATTATTACGACTAATAAATATATTTCGCGATTTGGTGATTGATTGATTGACTTATTGATTGCTTGATTGATTGATTGATTCCTTTCTTTCTTTCTTTCAATATTCATTCATTCGTGCATTCTTTCTTCCTTTTTTCTCATTTTGCTCTTTCTTCACTTATCTCCTGATCTCATTTATTTTTTTTATTCCTACGCTTATTTTTTAAATTTTCCTTATTTCCTATATCTCTTCTTTCCTTCCTCCTCTCTCTCTCATTCCCTCGCTCCTCTCCCTCCACCGCAGTAATGTTGGTGTCTTGTTATTCCGGAGGATCTTCTCTGCAGGTTTATTCACGGCGTTCTTGCTGGAGGAGTTCAGAGCTCAGGTTCGACTCTCCGATGCTTTGGTGCTGACGCTTATTGACTTTCCTGTCACTGAACCCCCTTCACTACTCTGATCTGTTCTCCTGATTATTATGGGATTGCTGTTGACACAAGAGAAATATCACACTAGTCTCGCCGCAGCGGCTGAATAACGCCAGGTTCAGAAGTCCGAGTGGACGGCAGTGAGAGAGAGAGAGAGAGAGAGAGAGGGGTAGAGAGAGAGAGAGAGAGAGTGAGTGAGTGTGTGAGAGGGGAGAGAGGAGGAGAGAGAGAGAGTGTGGTAGAGAGAGAGAGAGAGAGAGAGAGAGGAGGAGGAGAGAGAGAGATCAAGAGAGAGAGAGAGAGATTGTGGTAGAGATAGAGAGAGAGAGAGAGAGAGAGAGAGAGTGTGGTAGAGAGAGAGAAAGAGTGTGGAGAGAGATAGAGAGAGAGAGAGAGTGAGAGAGAGGGGGGAGAGAGAGAGGGGAAGGTGAGGGAGAGAGAGAGAGGAGGATAGAGAGAGAGTAGTAGAGAGAGAGAGAGAGAGAGAGAGAGAGGAGGAGGAGAGAGATCGAGAGAGAGCGAGAGAGAGAGACAGAGAGAGAGAGAGGGATTGTGGTAGAGATAGAAAGAGAGAGAGAGAGTGTGAGAGAGAGAGAAAGAATGTGAGAGAAAGAGAGAAGATGAGAGGAGTGGAGAGAGAGAGTGGGAGAGAGAGTGTGAGAGAGAGAGAGAGAGGAGGAGAGAGTGTGAGAGAGAGAGGAGGAGTGAGAGAAGGAGAGAGAGCGTGAGAGAGTGTGAGTGTGAGAGGAGAGAGAGGAGAGATAGAGAGAGAGAGAGAGAGACTGTGTTTTCTCTTTGTGAATTGCTGGCTCTCTGTACAGTACAGAAAGGCGGTTGATGATGTGGTTTTGGGGGCGGAGTTTGGGGAAGTGGGAATTCTGTGCTTACGGCTCTGGATTACTGATGGGGAAAGTCAGGGTTCGAGTCCCAGAAGCAGCAATCTCACAGCCTGTAACCCTTTATGCTTCAGGGTGCTGTATCGGTCCGACCCTGCGCTCTGACCCTGCGCTCTGACCCTGCGCTCTGACCCTGCGCTCTGACCCTGGCGCTATGACCATCCGCCATAGCGCTCTGACCTGCGCTCTGACCCGGCCTGACCATGCAACACCTTCATACAAAAACAGAGGGGCGATGGAAAAGACTTTCAGTGTGCGGCACACACACCCACACACACACACACACACACACACACACACCACCCCACATATTATATATATTATATATACCTTGGCAATAACAATGTTACCTGCACTTCTCTGTGCAATAAACATTTATTCTGTGCAATATCCCCTTTATTATTATATTGACTGATTTCTTTCTTTTTCCTTTCTTATAGAAAATGTAATATGTAAAATAATATTTGATAGATATATAATTATATTATATATATATATATATTAAAATATTATATACTATATATATCTATATCTCTATATATCTAATATGTATTTAATAATTTATTTTTCCTTGAATATGAATATATAATACGAATAATAAATTATAATTCTCCCTTCAAGCCTCTAACCAATTAAAATATATAATATAAAAATATACTAAAATTATATATCCCCAAAATATCCCCCCTATATATTATATATATATATACGGCTATATATTCGCCAGTCCGGGTTCGCTTCCCGTCTCGGCCATGTGTGTGTGGAGTTTGTGCATGCTTTCTCCCCGTGCCTCAGGGGGTTTTTCTCCGGGTTCTCCGGTTTCCTCCCCTGTCCAAAAACATGCACTGTAGGTTGATTGGCACCTTGGAAAATTGTCCCTAGTAAGTGTTGAATGTGTGTGTGAGTGTGTGTGGTGTGTTGTGTGTGATGGGTTTGGCCAAGGCAGGGTGTATCTGCCTTAATGTGCATAGATGTCTGAGAAAGGCACAGACTCCCCGTACCCGAGGGAAGATCGGATACAGCGGTAGATGATACATGAATGATATATATATGATATATATATATATATATATATATATATATATATATATATATATTATATATTATTTTTTTCTTATATATAGGAAATTCCGATAAATGGGATAAATATTCCTGTTTAGCATTAAGTTAACTTTGAGACAAGACCTCTAACAAACCCCAAATTCCAAGTTAGCGTTTGTACCGTTCGTTAAAGCGACGCTCCGGATAGCGTTTATTTCCACTCATTTCCCCGGGAACGATAAACAAAAACCAATTTCTTCGTCCCACTGAAGGACCATTCTTTTTTTTTCCTTCCCGTCTCTCGGCGGAAGACGTTTCCCCGGCTGTGTTTCACATCTTCTCGCTTTCAAGCTGCAGACGGAAAGTCTGGAGGCCAAAGCTCGTCCAAATTTCCATGCATCAATTTTGGGTAAAAAATGAGGAGAGGAAGACGTGAGCGGGGCGTAAACAGAGTCCGTCCTCGCCGTAATGAATCATGAAGCGCGGTCAATACTCATGAAATTGTCAGCGTGGCCGTGAGGCAGAGGAATATTCACACGCTCGCACCTTGCTCTCGCCTTCGGGCTCGCTCCGGATTCAAACTTATGAAATACAGTAGCGAGGAACGCCGGAGACGCCGGAGACACCGGAGACACCGCGCCTGCATGCAGAACCACTTTCCTTTTGGACAAGTACGGACGCCGGAGAGGGGGAGAATTTTCAGGAAGGATCCTGAGAGAGTGATGGAGACGACGGAGAGGAATTTTTTCTCAGGGTCAGTATCATCTGCTTCATCACGGATTGCTCGTGGCTTCACTACGGAGCCCGGCGGGAATTTCCTCATGGAAGCATGGGAGAATTCCGCCGAAAGCCAAAAATTCTGGATTTTAGTCTTTTCCTTTCTTCCAGGGTC
>JACRUU010000006.1:3450868-3455868 GCA_030449085.1 Kryptopterus vitreolus
AGCGAGGTGGAGAAAATTGCTCTCGGCCCTGACGGACTTCCAGCCGCTTCACATTTCTGCTGTAATCTGTCTCCGGACACTTATCCGAGCGCTGATCGTTTCACGCGACGTCTACGGGTTCGGCAAGAGACGATAATTGAGGCCTTGCGAGATTTACAGAGGCTGCTTTCGTCTTGGAAATGTCGCTATTTTTTTTCTCTCCTACGCTAGATCCCGTGTTCCGAGGGAACGGTTTTGTCCCTTTACGCGGTTTTCACCGTCATTATGTGCCGAGACATAAACAACCGTCCTGAATCAGTCGACTGCGGGTGCGTCCCAAACCACAACGCTCAGCTCACAATATAGGCCAATAAACCCCCCCCCCCCACCCCCTCGTCCCCCGTCCCGAACACGCCGCTATAATCAGTCCACAGTGTCCCAATCCGCACCGTATTCGCGTTATAGGCCGTATAACAACACCGCCGGTGTGTCTCGTCATCATGCGCTAACCGCCTAAGTGTCCCAAACCGCGCACTTTACACACCTTATAGGCCACGTAAACACCATCCCGCGTATAAATCACACACGCTGTTTACAATTCCAGTCTTCCTTAATCACGGTTCTGCTCCAAATACACGCTACGTGCTCCCTTCGTCAGTCCGTTATGGACCGAGTCCGACATACACAACACCATCTGTGCATCTGTCGTGTCCCCCAATCCAATTTAATCATTTTTATAAAGCTTGTAAAATCCCTCGCAAGTGTCTCGTTACGAGTTCATTAAGGATTCGGATCAGACCACATGCCACGAGACCTGAAGCAGTCCATCTTCATCATCATCATCATCATCATCATCATCGTCCTCATCCTTATTCTGCCCTCGTTTCCTTATTCACGTCATCATGTGTCCATTTTGGATCACATTAACTTATTAACATACATAAAGACCTTGGATGTGTCCCAGAACTAAAACTCTAAAACACTTTATTATATATATATATATATATATATATATATATATATATATATATATATATATATATATATATATATATATTCATTCATTCATCTTCTACCGCTTTATACTGATCTTTCCTCGGGTCACGGGGAGTCTGTGTCTATCTCAGGCGTCTATGGGCATTAAGGCAGGATACACCCTGGATGGAATGCCAACCCATCACACACACACACACACACACACACTCACACACACATTCATGCATTGTGGGATTGCTGTGCACAGCCAATAGTCTGTTTTCAAATCCAAAAAAAAAAACACACTCTCAAACATCCCATCATTTCACATTCGCTTGTGTGCATTTTATTTTATTATGAAACACCTTTAAAGAGTCGCACATGGCTCACTGAGATATTTAAATGTGCCAGAAAAGGTTTAGGAGAAAAAGGAAAAGTCGGGTGTTTATCATAAGCAAAAGGAAAAGCAAAAAAAATAAAATAAAAAAATAGGCAGAAGAATGAATTTGTCCTAAATTGCCTCGTCCACATTTGCATGTTTGGGAGAAAACAAACAAATCCTGGTTCCTCAGGGGCAGGAAACGCAGACTGAGGTTCGCTGGAGTCGGACAGAAGGAAGAAGGCGATATTAAATTTGCATGCTGGTCTGTGAGGACGCGACTCGTCTCGTCCGGGAATGTGATGTTTCAGCAGGAAGAGACGAACTCGCAATAAACCACCTGAGAAATACGAGGCGGGAAAGAACGCGAGTACGCGGAAAAAGAGAAAAGCGGCGGAAAGAAGATGATCTGCTTGGTTTCCTGAAGAACCTGAAGCCCACATGAAGAACCTGAAGCCCACATAAAGAACCTGAAGCCCACATAAAGAACCTGAAGCCCACATGAAGAACCTGAAGCCTACATAAAGCCCACATAAAGAATCTGAAGCCCACATGAAGAACCTGAAGCCCACATGAAGAACCTGAAGCCCACATGAAGAACCTGAAGCCCACATGAAGAACCTGAAGCCCACATGAAGAACCTGAAGCCCACATAAGGAACCTGAAGCCCACATAAAGAACCTGAAGCCCACATAAAGAACCTGAAGCCCACAAAAAGAACCTGAAGCCCACATGAAGAATGAAGAACCTGAAGCCCACATAAAGAACCTGAAGCCCACATAAAGAACCTGAAGCCCACATGAAGAACCTGAAGCCCACATAAAGAACCTGAAGCCCACATAAAGAACCTGAAGCCCACATGAAGAACCTGAAGCCCAGATAAAGAACCTGAAGCCCACATAAAGAACCTGAAGCCCACAAAAAGAACCTGAAGCCCACATGAAGAACCTGAAGCCCACATGAAGAACCTGAAGCCCACATGAAGCACCTGAAGCCCACATGAAGAACCTGAAGCCCACATAAGGAACCTGAAGCCCACATGAAGAACCTGAAGCCCACATGAAGAACCTGAAGCCCACATAAAGAACCTGAAGCCCACATAAGGAACCTGAAGCCCACATGAAGAACCTGAAGCCCACATGAAGAACCTGAAGCCCACATGAAGAACCTGCCTACATAAAGCCCACATAAAGAACCTGAAGCCCACATAAAGAACCTGAAGCCCACATGATAAAGAACCTGAAGCCCACATAAAGAACCTGAAGCCCACATAAAGAACCTGAAGCCCACATGAAGAACCTGCCTACATAAAGCCCACATAAAGAACCTGAAGCCCACAAATGAAGAACCTGAAGCCCACATGAAGAACCTGCCTACATAAAGCCCACATAAAGAACCTGAAGCCCACATGAAGAACCTGAAGCCCACATGAAGAACCTGAAGCCCACATGAAAACCTGAAGCCCAGATAAAGGACCTGAAGCCCACATGAAGAACCTGAAGCCCACATGAAAAACCTGAAGCCCAGATAAAGGACCTGAAGCCCACATGAAGAACCTGAAGTCCACATGAAAAACCTGAAGCCCAGATAAAGGACCTGAAGCCCACATGAAGAACATAAAGAATCTGAAGCCCACATAAAGAATAAAGAACCTGAAGCCCACATGAAGAACCTGAAGGAATGATAATGATGATGATGATCATCAGCATCATCATTCCTCAACCATATAGAGCAAAGATCATATGGATTATTGCATCGGCCGACTTTCTTTGAGGAACCGAGAAATGTTCTCCTGATGTTCTTCAACGTTCCTGTTCAATGCAGGAGAAACACCTTCACTTTTCAGTCTTTCCTCTGCAGATCTGCACAACACTGCACTTCCATTCTGCATCAAACAGCAAAGATATACAATGACTCGTCCCGTATAACCTGCACCCGATACACCAATCTTCACACACACACACACACACACCACACACACAACACACACACACACACACACACACACACACACACACAGCATGAATGAAGGATTCCTGTTTTTTTTCCAGTGGAGAGACGTTGCCATGGCAGCATTAATGTTAACAAAAAAACAACTCCGTATATATATATATATATATATATATATATATATATATATATATATATATATATATATATATATATATATATATATATATTACTCTGGAAATGACTCTTTTAATAGTAATTTCTTGTTAATGACAATGTTATTTGTTTAGTGTTGGTTTGAAGTGTAAAATATGGGACGTGGCTCCTTTAAGAATTGTGTTCCGGTTGCTTTTCCATATAAACTGGTGATACGGTGTTTAGGTTATACGGAAGCGCTTTATTGCGTAAAAATGCGCTTTATTGCAGTAATACGGATTTGGGAATGCGATGCGCTTGCGTAAGGTTCCATACGTTAATATACGCTAATATAGTGAGGAGATCGTACCTGTTGTGAATGCGCAGCTAGGGGGCGTAATCGAGGGGAATTTAGGAAGTGTGTGTGGATGCACTGAACGTTTATTTATTTATTTGTTTTGTTGTTTGTTGTCGTTCATTCGCACAACACGACGCAACCCTAGAGCGGATCGCTCACATAGTAACGCACGCCGCGTTAATCACATTAGCGCCGCTAAAGTCAATTTGCCCTAACGTGTTAATAATGAATTAACTTTCACAGCGCTAATATTTATATATATATAATTTTTTTTTTCCTTATATGATATTACAGTCTGATCAAAGACAGACAAGCTAAGACAATGTTAGAGAGAGAGAGAGAGAGAATAAAGGCAGCCTGTCAGCACATTACTCAACATATTTTATCGGTCAGATAATTGATTAGAAATTGGCCAAGCAGAAGCGAAGCCTTTTAATTAAAGTGAAATAACAGGAGGGTGTCGCTTTAAGACAGGGATCAGGAATGTAATTACCACCAAGCAAGCAATTAACACTGAGAGGCAGCAAAAGCAAGATTTCAGAACAAGTAATAAACGTGCTGCATTATTCAGGGACGTTCCGTATATGCGATATTTCACTCATAAAACCATTACATTACATGAAAACCGCTTGAAAATATTTAGTGGTTAGTATGTTCGCCTCACACCGCCAGGGTCCGGGTTCGAGTCCCGTCTCGGTCATGTGTGTGTGGAGTTTGTGCATGTTCTCCCCGTGCCTCAGGGGGTTTTTTCTCCGGGTTCTCCGGTTTCCTCCCCCGGTCCAAAAACATGCACGGTAGGTTGATTGGCACCTTGGAAAATTGTCCCTAGTGTATGAATGTGTGTGTGTGTGTGTGTGTGTGTGTGTGTGGTGATGGGTTGGCATTCCATCCAGGGTGTATCCTGCCTTATTAATGCCCATAGACGCCTGAGATAGACACAGACTCCCCGTGACCCGAGAGAAGATCGGATAAAGCGCTAGAGAATGAATGAATGAATGAATGAATATTAAATATAAAATATTTAAAAAATATATATAAAATATATTAAAATATAAATATATTAAAAAAATATATAAAATATATTAAATAAAAAATAGTAATAAAGTGTAATTTTTTTAATATTTTTTTAAAAAAGTGTATTTTTTTTTTCTTCAGGTAAGGAAAGGAAAGAAATGTGCAAATAAAAATGTTTTTTTTTTAATTGTATTTTTTTTTCCATCTGCT
>JACRUU010000006.1:3460868-3465868 GCA_030449085.1 Kryptopterus vitreolus
TCTTACCCTACTCTACACATATCCATCCACTCATCTATCCATCCATCCATCCATCCATCCACCCATCCATTGATCCATCCACCCACCATCCGATCCATCCATCCATCCATCCATCCATCCATCCATCCATCCATCCATCCTCAATCCGGAGCTCTGTTATCCCTCTGTCAATCCAAACCTGCCATACGCATATCCATCCATCCATCCATCCATCCATCCATCCATCCATCCATCCATCCATCTATCCATCTCCTTTTACCTATCTTACCCTACTATATCCATACCACACATATCCATCCACTCATCCATCCATTCATTCATCCCTCTCCTTTTACCATCTTACCCTACCATACACATATACATCCATCTTTCCATCCCTCTCTTTTTTCCATCTTAACCTACCATCCATCCATCCTTCCATCCATCCATCCATTCAGTTTGTCTTTCTTTCAACTCTTACCCTCCAATAAATGCGGTCTCTTCCAGCAGCCTACTTACTCTTTCTCCATCCATCTGTCCATCATACACTCTAAGCAAGATCAATGTCCATCATGGAGAAGATATCCTCCAGCTATCCATCCATCCCAAACTTCCAGCCTACAATGCCTTTATCACTCCTTCTATACCATCTTTCTCTCTCTCTCTCTCTCTCTCTCTCTCTCCATCCAATCCATCTAACCGGTCTATCATCTCTTTCATCATCTCCCCCTCGTTTCTCCAGAGGAAGCTTTCAATGTCTTTATAACCGCATAATAGACGCGATTTTCCTCTTTTTTTCCTCTGTTCATCTCATCCACTCATCAATATTTCCCTCTACAAAGTTCCTGTTTCTCCATGTCTTCTCGTCTACTAGCCCATTCTCTCTCTCTCTCTCTCCATCAGCTCCTAATAGTACTCTACTCCTTCATCGATTCTTTTCTACCAGGTCACTACCCCTCCTCCAACCCGCACCAAGGCGCTAGAATTGGATTCGTCTTCCGACAAATTCATTACAGTTATAATCTGTCTTTTCCTATTGACCGGCTCTCTATCCCTCCATCATTCCCAATTCCCTCACTCCACCTTGTCATCAATCCTAATCTTCTGGCTCCGTCGCCTTCTATCCAATCCTCATCCACCAATTAACCGCAATCCGTTCATTTCCCACCCTCCTTTATCCAAATCACCATCCCTCCATCCATCAGTTCCTATTTCTTGTTTATGTGCCGTTTGTGTGTTCATAATTACAATTATATTTCTCTTCTTTTTTGACAGTTCATTATCTGTCTGAAATCCATCCATCCATCCATCCATCCATCCATCCATCCATCCATCCATCCATCCATCCATCCACACAAGCCATCCCCATCCACCAGCCATCCAAGCCAGCATCCATCCATCCATCCAGCATCCATCCATCCAAAGAACCATCCATCCATCCTCAATCACCCAGGACCATCCAGCAATCCATCCATCCATCCAAACCATCCATCCAGCCATCCATCCACCCATCCATCCACATCCATCTATAAACCATCCATCCAACATCCATCCATCCACCCCATCCACCCATCCATCCATCCATCCATCCACCCATCCATCCACCCATCCACCCATCCATCCATCCATCCAACCATCCAACCATCCACCCATCATCCACCATCCATCCATCCATCCATCCATCCATCCATCCATCCATCCATCCATCCATCCATCCATCCATCCATCCATCCATCATACATCCATCCACCATCCACCCACCACCCACATCCACATCCATCCATCCACCATCCATCCATCCATCCATCCATCCATCCATCCATCCATCCACCCATCCACCCATCCATCCACCCACATCCACCCACCCATCCATCCACCCATCCACCCATCCACCCATCCATCCCCATCCATCCATCCATCCATCCATCCATCCATCCACCCACCCAATAGATTAAATGAGTGTAATATGTGATTTATGTATTGAGACGCCGACGTTAGTAAATTGAACCACAGTGTGATGTAGATCAGTGTGGAGGAACCGTCCCCTCGTCCCACAGCGTCTGGTTTGGACCAGTTTGGATGGAGAGACACGTGTGGAGCGTGCAGGAGAGACGCGTTATGAATTACAGCTTTGTTTGCTACGAAAAGACGAACGTGTGCAGCCGGAGCTGTTCTATTATTCAGCATGTTTACGTAGACATACAGTATTTTTAAATCTACTTGTGTTTGCACACTCGGAGGAGATAAATCATGTGTGTGTGTGTGTGTGTGTGTGTGTGTGTGTGTGTGTGTGTGTGTGTGTGTGTGTGAGAGAAAAAAGCAAATCCTGCTGCAAGTCATGCTGATCATGTCCTGACCAATATCCCGCAGGCTGACAGGATGCTAATGCAGCTTGAAGAAAGAGACTGGAGGCTACTTATTTACATTTACTTTACATTACGTTACACGAGTGTACGAGTCTAACTGCATCCCACACACTCACCACATAACCATCAGCGAGAAATTCACCCACACACTGTATCACAACCGGCTCTCTGTGTGTGTGTGTGTGTGTGTGTGTGTGTGTGTGTGTGTGTGTGTGTGACTGCAGAACAATACAGATACCAACTCCTCAGTAGAAGAGAATTCATTCTGGATGGTCACTTCACTGGATAAATAAATAAATAAATAAATAAAATAATTTGTTGTATGGACAGGTTTATACGCCCACGCCATTTTACTATTTATTTATTTATTTGTTTGTTTATTTATTTATTTATCTATCTATCTATCTATCTATTTATTTATTTTTTACTTTTGACAAAATCATTGTGAGGAACGGGAGATGTGTGGTGTGCTTTCAGAAGTAGAAATAAATAAATTTATGGGATAAATACAATAGTTCCTCTTTTTTAAATATGGCTAGTACTCTTAATATAATTATTAAAAAAATATATATATAATAATATAAAAAAAAAGGATGAAGAAAAGCAAAAAAAAAAATGTAATACAATTCGGTAGCAATAATAATCATTAAAAAAAAAAAGAAATAATAGGAAAAAAAAAACATTCATTTTTTTTATATTTATATTTTTTTCTTTTTTTTCTTTTTTTTTTTTTTTTTACAGAGAACCAGAAAAAAAGAAAACCAAAATGTAAAAAAAAATTAATAAATGAAAGTAAATAAATACATTCATTCATTCATTCATCTTCGAGCGCTTTATCCGATCTTCCCTCGGGTCACGGGGAGTCTGTGTCTATCTCAGGCGTCTATGGGCAATTAAGGCAGGATACACCCTGGATGGAATGCCAACCCATCGCAGGGCACACACACACACACACACACACACACACACACACACACACATTCACACACTAGGGACAATTTTCCAAGGTGCCAATCAACCTACCGTGCATGTTTTTTGGACCGGGGGAGGAAACCGGAGAACCCGGAGAAAAAAACCCCCCTGAGACACGGGGAGAACATGCACAAACTCCACACACACATGGCCGAGACGGGAATCGAACCCGGACCCTGGCGGTGTGAGGCGAACGTGCTAACCACTACGCCACCGTGCCCCTTAAATAAATACATAAATAAGTAAATGAATAAATAAATAAGCAGGGATTCTTGAAATTGTTATAAAAGAAAAATGATTATAAAAATGTAAATGAAATATATATATTATATATATATATATATATATATGGTGTGTATATATATATATATATATTTATATATATATATATAGAGATTATATATATATATATATATATATATAGATATATATATATATATATATATATATATATATATATATATATATATATATATATATATAGTCTGAGTAATAAACATGAAAGAAAAAAATGTATTATTATGATCATAATGTTTGGATTAAATTAAATTATTTATAATATTTTCAAAAATGATCTAAAATGAAGATCTTTTTACATCCACTGTTTGTTTAAAACATTTTACCGCCTCCCACTCTTTCCTATTGTGTTTTGTTCTCTGAAACAATGGGATCGATTCACACGGCGTACGCTTCGCTCAATTGTTAATTAAACCACCCTATTTGTTATAATAGTAATAAATAAATAAAGCGGGTCAATGCTGAATGCAGTTATATTTCACGCTGGGCTCCGGGCGGCTGATTAATAACGGCCAGGGCACCGAAATGAATCACTTCATAACCAGGGATGAATATTTATTCATTATTTAGTGTTTGTTTATGCTTTATAAGGACGACTCGGTGTTGAGGGCGTTAACTAGACAACAAAAAAGAAAAAAAAAACAAGTTATAAATTAAAAGAATACATTCCAGGTGTAATGGGGGCACGGTGGTTTAGTGGTTATCACGTTCGCCTCACACCGCCAGGGTCCGGGGTCGATTCCCGTCCCGGAAATGATCAACATTATACTTTTACAGTTAAGAGTCAATCTGCCTGTATTTTCAAGGAATGAACCAGCATAAACAAAAAAAACCAAACCTCCGGATAAAAAAAAAAACATTCCCTCCAAAAAAACAAATCTCAACCATGTGTGTGTGGAGGGTTGCCCATGTTGCATTCTCCCCGTGCCTCAGGGGGTTTTTTTTCTCCGGTTTCCGGTTCTCCCCCGGTCCTAAAACATGCACGGTAGGTTGATTGGCACCTTGGAAAATTGTCCCTAGTGTATGAATGTGTGTGTGAATGTGTGTGTGTGTGTCCTGGCATTCCATCCAGGGTGTATCCATAGACGCCTGAGATAGACACAGACTCCCCGTGACCCGAGGGAAGATCGGATAAAGCGCTAGAAGATGAAAGAAAGAAAGAATTCCAGGTGTAGAGAGAGAGAAAGAAAAACCAAAGCCTTTTTGTCCCGATACAGGAGTTTATTTAGCATAATTAGCCCCGGATTAAACACTGTTATGGCGTTATCACTGTTTGGGGATGCAGCTGTGCTTATATTCGCCCTCATAAATCCCAAATAAAGGATAAATCTATGGCTGGGATCGAGTTACAGCTGCGTCTAAAGCGACACTTTATCCGACGCCAGT
>JACRUU010000006.1:3470868-3478368 GCA_030449085.1 Kryptopterus vitreolus
TTTAACAGTCACATGACCTCGGAACGTCATCTGGAATACTTTCTCTGACGTGCTACTTTTCATTTTTCCTCCTCATTGTGTTTCTGGCACGTTCCCATCATCCTCACCGCACGCCGTGTGATTCTTTATATAGCCATGATGTGACCCACTTTTAGACACACCGCCCTTTCCACATTGGCATCTCCGTCCTGATACGGTCGGGGTTTTCCGTCTCTGCACACCGTGACATTCATTCCTTCTTTCCTTAAGACATTTGAAATTATTCTCGCCTTTTTTTCCAGAAACTTTTCGGACGAGAGGAAGGAAGGAGGACCCGATAAATGACACCCTGCGGCGTTTTAGCGCTGCTTTCTTTCATGCCTTGTGGAAAGTCTGATTTGATTCGACTGACGTCTGCGCAGGTTCATTCCACAAATGAACGAGTGTAGGAGATTATTCCACAATTTCCCGTAGAACGTCTGACATTAAAAAGACACTATATGCAGGTTCTTCTCCAAACTCCGGCTTATGGATGCATGGAATTCTCCCAGGATATTTTAACTATGAGACCCAAAACTGTTCCAGAATGACAAAATTCCTGTAACGAGCGTCATGAAGATCTTCCGTTCCATGGGGTTTGGAGTGGAAGATCTCCTGCTCTAGAGCACCAGACCTACTGAGAGTACCTACAGGACCTACATCAGGACCTCCATCAGCACCCAACACCCTCATGAAATTAGGGATTATTTCATATTTATTTTACTCTGGAAAAGGATTCTTTTAATATTAATTTCTCGTTAATTTCAATGTCACGTTTTAAGTGTAAAATATGAGTAATGAATAAATCCAGTAATGCCATTGGTTAAGCAGTGGACGTGAGGACGTGTTTGCTGCCAAAAATATTGGGACACATGATTTTGGGTCCAGCCTGGAAAGATTATTCCCAGGGAGTTATTATTTATTTATTTATTTTCCTGGGGGGGGCTCCATATATAGGGACATATTCTCCAGCCCTATATATATATATATTTATATAGCTCCATATATATATATATATATATATATATATATATATATATATATATATATATATATATATATATATATATAATAGATTTAGTCAAGATTAATCATACATACGACTGCCAATGATGATACAATTTCACTTTCTTTCACAAAAAAAAAAATATATATATATATATATATATATATATATATACATATATATATATATATATATATAATATATAGATATATAATATATAATATAATATAATTACTATTTATTTGACTGTGTAAATGATTCTTTCTTATTAATTGCAATGTTATTTGTTTGTTTAGTTTTGGTGTTGGTTTGAAGTGTAAAATATGGGACGTGGCTCCTTTAAGAATTGTGTTCCGGTTGCTTTTCCATATAAACTGGTGATACGGTGTTTAGGTTATACGGAAGCGCTTTATTGCGTTCAGTAAAAATGCGCTTTATTGCAGTAATACGGATTTGGGAATGCGATGCGCTTGCGTAAGGTTCCGTACGGATAATATACGCTAATATAGTGAGGAGATCGTACCTGTTGTGAATGCGCAGCTAGGGGGCGTAATTCGGGGGGAAATTTAGGAAGTGTGAGTGGATGCACTGAACGTTTAGTTATTCGTTTATTCTTCGTTGTCGTTCATTCGCACAACACGACGCAGAGTGAAGGAGCGGATCGCTCACATAGTAACGCACGCCGCATTATAACACCTTATGGATTTGTGGATTTGCGTTAACGCGTTAATAGCGCGCTTGAAGTTTTCTGTAGAAGTTCTTTCATGGCCCAATTTGACCTTCATCTGTACACGTTCCTCACTCAGAGGTCTTCTGGGTCTCTTCTCTCCATCGTCGTTTACACCAACACACACACACACTCACACACACACACTCTCTATCTTCACCCACCTATTATATGGAAAGAGGAAATGTAGCACTCAGGCTCTAACAACAGGAACTTCATTCTTCAGGCCATTACACACAGAGACTGGACTGTAGTGTTGGTGTTGAACTGTCACTGTGACCTCGGAGATGAGATCCCCATCATGCTCCATCAACCATCATAACCATCACAGTCTATATATCCACAATAATATATATATATATATATATATATATATATATATATATATATAATATATATATATATATATATAAAGGAAATCTACTGGAATGTCTTTCCAGAAGAGTGGAGGTTATTATAAGAGCAATTGGGAACTAAATGTGTTCAAAAAGCACATATATTTTTCAGACGTTTTTTTCAGACTTTTTCTTTCGTTTCTTTTCTTTTCTTTTCTTTCTTTCTTTCTTTTCTTTCTTTCTTTCTTTCTTTCTTTTTTCTTTTTTCTTTATTTTAAGGAGCAGAAACGCTTAGTAAGAACCTAAAATGATTTATGGAGATTATCAAGTAATCCAGTAACGCATGAACTAAAACAAAACGCAAAAAAAGACCCTCTTCTTGCTGACACACCGGGGATTAACAGCATGGAATTTCCAAAATGGGATGGAATAATATTTCACCAAAAGTAGTGCTGTCAAAATTATTCACGCGGATCCACTTTAACGGCGCTAATGTTATAAACGTGTTATAACGCGGCGTGCGTTACTATGTGAGCGATCTGCTCCTTCGCTCTGCGTCATGTTGTGCGAACGAACCAAACCCGAGCGATAAATAAACGAATAAATAAACGTCCAGTGCATCCACTCACACTTCCTAAATTTCTCCCCAATGACGCCCCCTAGCTGCGCATTCACAACAGGTACGATCTCCTCACTATATTAGCGTATATTACCGTACGGAACCTTACGCAAGCGCATCGCATTCCCAAATCCGTATTACTGCAATAAAGCGCATTTTTACTGAACGCAATAAAGCGCTTCCGTATAACCTAAACACCGTATCACCAGTTTATATGGAAAAGCAACCGGAACACAATTCTTAAAGGAGCCACGTCCCATATTTTACACTTCAAACCAAACCAACCACTAAACAAATAAACATTGCCATTAACAAGATATTACTATTAAAAGAGTAAAATAAATAATAAATAATCACTAATTTGATTAAAGGGACAGATTTGGAGTGAAATATATAATTAATAATTTAAAGTATATAATTATAACATCTGTTACAGTATTTTATATGACTCCATATTTCTCTCTGCACAAACACCAGCACACTTCAAAGGCTTTTAATAAACCGGCGCTATAAAAGCTCACGTATTTCATTTCTATGATTAGAATGAAATGAAAAAAAAAAAAACGTGTTTTTTTGATTTCCGTAAATCCGCTCTTTAGGAATTGTGTTGTGAGATTTATTGTTGGTCTGGAGAGCATTATGGGTATTAAGTGCTCCCCGACAGTTTGGTATATGCAGATGATTTGTCACCGCGTGATGGGCAATGGCCAATTTGTGCATCTAGCACTTAAAAGTGTGGATTAAAATCTGTTGAGAATGGCTCGTGTCGGACATAAATTACGCTCCCGGATTCTGACGCGCCGTATTTTTTCCCCCGAGGCTTTCATGGATCTAATGGCGAAATCAAAACGTCCCGGAACTCGACGTTTTTTTTTTTTTTTTTGTTTGTTTGTTTATTGCTTTAAAAAAAAAAAACAAAAGAAACAATGAATAAAACCTCTTTTTTTCGTTCATTTTTTACCGCAGTGATCCTCTTGTCCGCGGCGACCTTCCAAGCTTCCCGCATCGGTGACGTGAAATCCCGATCCGGGTCAGCGTTCCGGATGCGTTTTAACCTCCGTTCCAGAGCCGAGACAGACAGACAGACAGACAGACAGACAGACAGACAGACAGACAGTTCGGCACAGTTCTAGCATTTTTCTTTTTTTTTTTTACGCCCATCCTCTGCCGTCTGATTCTCTAACAGGTCTGTCAAATGAGATGAGTTCCTCGTCACGGAGCCCTAAAAGTAGCCGGCGTTACTAGACGATGGTAAATTGATCTGACAGCGCGATCACACCAGCACGCGCCGCACAGCTGCAAGGTTTAATCAAGATTTATCAGAGCAATTACACCTCAAATGTTCCGTCACTCAACAGATGTGTGTGTGTGTGTGTGTGTGTGTGTGTGTGTGTGTGTGTGTGTGTGTGTGTGTGTGTGTGAGTGTGAGTGTGAGTGTGTGTGTGTGTGTGTGAGTGTGAGTGTGTGTGAGTGAGAAAGAGAGGGAAATCGGCCAGGCGCAGGCATATATGTATGTGTGTGTGTGTGTGTTTGTGTGTGTGTGGGTGTGTGTGTGTGTGTGTGTGGTGTGTGTAGCGGAATCATTCCAAGTCCAGGTTAGCCGAATTACTAGCTGTCATTCAGAGGATGGATGTTTAGTAAATGGCGATCCATGCGCTTGTGATAAGCCGGAAATGTCATAGCTTATAAAATAAATAAATAAATAAATAAATAAATAAATAAATAAATACAAATAAAAAATAGGATTTTTTTTTTCTTCAAATAAATACCCAGTCATTCTTGATTATTTCCTGGGATTAAAATGGAAGTGTCTATATAGAACGTCAAGAGTTTTTTACCCTTTAAACCGTTTAACCGAACCGAACGAAAGCGTATCACCAGTTTATATGGAAAAAAAGCAACCGGAACACAATTCTTAAAGGAGCCACGTCCCCATATTTTACACTTCAAATGTAACATTGAAATGAATAAGAAATTCATATATTGAAAGAATCATTTCCCAGAGTAAAATCAATATTAAATAATCCCTAATTTTACGTTTTTATATAATTTTTGAGGTGACCCCTATATATATATATATATCTATCTATCTATCTATATATATCTATATATATATATATATATATATATATATATATATATATATATATATATATATATATATAGGAGTAAATGAATCTACTACCTGAAGTGCATCGTGTGTACAACGGCCCGGAGGAAACAGTAGTAACGTTGCATAATGTAGTGGTTTAGTGGTTAGCATGTTCGCCTCACACCACCAGGGTCCGGGTTCGATTCCCGTCTCGGCCATGTGTGTGTGGAGTTTGTGCATGTTCTCCCCGTGTCTCAGGGGGGTTTTTCTCCGGGTTCTCCGGTTTCCTCCTCCGGTCCAAAAAGATGCACGGTAGATTGATTGGCACTTTGGAAAATTGTCCCTAGTGTATGAATGAGTGTGTGTGTGTGTGTGTGTGTCCTGCGATGGGTTGGCATTCCATCCAGGGTGTATCCTGCCTTAATGCCCATAGACACCTGGTACTGGTTCCCCACGACCCGGTAGAAGATCAGATATGTCAGTGTTTAGCGGCGAGATGGCGGAGATCAGTAATGGAAACGCCCGCTCGGTTCTCGCTAGGTATAAATCCTGCGTCTTAATACGGTCCAAAACAAAAGTGGCAGAACGCCGCAGAAGCATATGTTATCTCTCAGCTGGCAGAAACGCGAGGGCAGCAGGCGGCACGGGGCCGAGCGGACGTGGCTCTCTGGGTAATTACTTCTCCCTCATCACGGTTCCGCGCCAACGCACCAGATTCACGCTAATTACATTAAAGCGGAAAAGGATTTCGCCCAAGCAGGTGAACGATCGGGGCGGGGCGTGGGGAGGAACGAGGTGTCGCGGAGGCGCGGCAACGCCGGAAAGGGTCTTTGTCTCGTGCGATTGAGCCGTCAGTCACATTAAACACAACACCGGTCACGGTTTTTCTCCACTCAGATGCCACGAGCACGAGCTACGGACTTTATACAGCAGCAAACAAAAACAAAAACAAAACCTGAGGAATTTTTTTCACAAACAATAAACAATTAAAAGTAAAAACGCCTTGAGATGGCGTGAGGAAGAACCGGGAGAGGAACCGAATGTCCATTCGTCGTCGAAGGTGCACGTCACAGCATCGGATCTGAAGTTCAATGTCCTTATCTTGCTCTGGATGATCTTCTAAACGAGCTAAACGAGGAGAAATGTAATGTTTAAGGTTCACCACAAGGTTGTGAGTTCAAATCCCCACCATGATTACCTGCCGTAAGCACTTTTTTACACTTTGGTTGTTTTTTCCACTTTGGTTTTCAGACCTCCAGAGCGCCCGGAGCCTGGAGGATCTTACCCAGGGCAGGCAAGGGACAGTCTGGGTTGGGGTGGGGATTTATTTATTTATTTTTTTCCTGTTTGATTCCTTTTTCCACTTTGGTTTTCAGACCTCCAGAGCGCCCGGATCCTGTTGCATCTTACCCAGGGCAGGCGAGGGAGAGAAGGGGGTTGGGGTGGGGATTTATTTATTTATTTTTTCCTCTTTTGTTTTCAGACCTCCAGAGCGCCAGGATCCTGGCCGATCTTACCCAGGGCAGGCAAGCGAGAGCCTGGGTTGGGGTGGAGATTTATTTATTTATTTTTCCAAGTTGGTTGTTTTTTCCACTTTGGTTTTCAGACCTCCAGAGCGCCAGGATCCTGGAGGATCTTACCCAGGGCAGGCGAGGGAGAGGCTGGGGTGAATTCTTTTCTTTTTCCACTTTGGTTTTCAGACCTCCAGAGCGCCCGGATCCTGTTGCATCTTACCCAGGGAAGGCGAGGGAGAGCCTGGGTTGGAGGGGGGATTTATTTATTTATTATTTCCACATTGGTTTTCAGACCTCCAGAGCGCCAGGAACTCCACTGCTCTAAACTTCTTCTGCGTGCATCTTTCTAATGATGTATATGTGAGATCTCGAACCCGTTAGCAGATTGTTATATATTACTTACGGTCCAAATCCATCGTTCTGGACTTTAACCTCCACAGGAACCTTGGCTTTTATTTACCCACAGCAAACCGCAAACATACCGCAAACATACACACCCTCCAAAGGTCCATTCATACAGACAAAACGAACGATTGATAAACAAACGCATGAAACAAATGCAAAATATTTGTTTACAGAGTTGAAGGAAAAAAGCCGCCGTGTGTTTATTTTGCGGTGTCGCAATTTACAGACTGATTTTTTTTTTTATTGTTAATTAATTAATTGCAAAACAACTATGTAGCATTTATCAGTGTGTGTGTATTATATATATATATATATATATATATATATATATATATATATATACAGTGCACATCACAGCTTGTTTTAGCGAAGGGTCATCCATGATACGGCGCCCCCTGGAGCACAGAGGCATAAGGGTTAAGACTGGCGAAACCGGGGCTCGAACCCACGACCTTCTGATCAGCAGCCGAGCGCTTTAGATACCAGTGCTGAGATACAAACACTGGTACTTTTGCTTAGAATAATGAAAATGATATAATTAACGCTGGTGGTGGAGAAATTTAATATGGAACGTTGTTCAGAAGTTCAGAATGTGTGTGTGTGTGTGTGTGTGTGTGTGTGTGTGTGTGTGTGTGTGTGTGTGTGTGTGAGAAAGATTATTAAGCGATACGTATATTTGCGAAAAATAAAAATAAAAATAAAGAATAGACGGCGTGTCGTTCGTCAGTCAGACTCATTAGCAGTGATCAGGGTCCGGGGAGATGCTAATTATCGTCCTTCTTTA
>JACRUU010000006.1:3480868-3483368 GCA_030449085.1 Kryptopterus vitreolus
ATATATAGAATTTTTTCGGACAAATATATAAATACATGTATCATTTATGTATATATTAATTATTGTTAAACAAAGAAGTGTACATGTTTTATATATATATATACATACATTCTTATGGGAGGCACAGTGGCGTAGTGGTTAGCACATTCGTCTCACACCGACCTCCAGGATCCGGGTTCGATTCCCGGTCTCGGTCATGTGTGTGTGGAGTTTGCATGTTCTCCCCGTGCCTCAAGGAGGTTTTTCTCCGGGTTCTCCGGTTTCCTCCCGGTCCAAAAACATGCACGGTAGGTTGATTGGCACCTTGGAAAATTGTCCCTAGTGTATGAATGTGTGTGTGTGTGTGTGTGTGTGTGTGTGTGTGTGATGGGTTGGCATTCCATCCAGGGTGTATCCTGCCTTAATGCCCATAGACGCCTGAGATAGGCACAGGCTCCCCGTGACCCGAGGGAAGATCGGATAAAACGGTAGAAGATGAATGAATGAATGAATGAATACATTCTTATTGGATTATAATTCATGGATAAAAAGAGTGAATAAATCATGTGCCAATAAATAAATTTAAAATATATTAAGAATTGAAAAGGAAAAAAAAATATATATATATATACAGTATATAATTAAAAAAAGTGTAAAACACTTTAGGACAGTAGGACAATGCACGTTATAATAATAATAATAATAATAATAATAATAATAATAATAATAATAATAATATAATAATAATAATAATAATAATAATAATAAAACTTTCACGCCCCTCTATGCTCATATGTCTGTAAAAAAATGTTTTAATATGTCACATTTAAAAACAAATAATTCATGCAAAAGATATGAGTAAAAAGAATAAAAAAAAAGGAGTCAAAATCTCAGATGGAAAGAAATGAATCATGAGTCACGAATCATGAATCATATGTGATTCTCAGCCTTACAAGTAAACACATCGTGTGTCAGAATGGCTTTATAAATGAATCATTGTTTATTGCATTTTTCAAAATGACTTGATAACAAAACAACACTTAGAAAATAATGACATCATTTTTGAAAGAATCACATTTTAGTCTAAATGAGTCAGGAGTCAAAAGAATCAATCAAACAATAAAAGTGGGATTAAAGAAATGAAATACATTTTTTTTCTTAATATAACTTCTAAATAGGGGGCACGGTGGCGTAGTGGTTAGCATGTTCGCCTCACACCGCCAGGGTCCGGGTTCGATTCCCGTCTCGGTCATGTGTGTGTGGAGTTTGTGCATGTTCTCCCCGTGTCTCAGGGGGTTTTTCTCCGGGTTCTCCGGTTTCCTCCCGGTCCAAAAACATGCACGGTAGGTTGATTGGCACCTTGGAAAATTGTCCCTAGTGTATGAATGTGTGTGTGATGGGTTGGCATTCCATCCAGGGTGTATCCTGCCTTAATGCCCATAGACGCCTGAGGCACAGGCTCCCCGTGACCCGAGAGATCGGATAAAGCGGTAGAAGATGAATAAATGAATGAATGAACTTCTAAATAAATGCTATAAACGTAAAATCCACGTTCTTTCAGCAAAATTGTGCAATTTGTGCTGTTAAAAATCGGGCTTTTACACCGCATTTGTTGCTATAGTGATGAAGCTCTGTAAGCCAATCGATGATGTTATTATGAGGTCCTTCGAACATCTTCGTTTCCGCAGGAATAAAAAGGAGGAGACTTTATCCGTTCATCTTCTTCTTTCATCTGCTCTCGTTAGTGCTCACCATCTCGTCTCCATGTCGTGTTTGTCCTCAACCCCCTGCATGTCGTCGTCTCTCAGCACCTCCATAAACCTCCACCCTGGCCTTCTGCCTTCCTGCCTTCCTGGTGTCTCTCCGTCCTCAGCGTTCTTCTAACCACATTCTTCTGCACATCTCCGAACCATCCGAGGTCTCTCTAATCAAATCATCTGAGGTCTCTCTAATCAAACATCTGAGGTCTCTCTAATCAAACATCTGAGGTCTCTCTAATCAAGCCATCTAAAATCTCTCTAATCAAACATCTGAGGTCTCTCTAACCAAACCATCTGAGGTCTCTCTAACCAACATCTGAGGTCTCTCTAACCAAACCATCTGAGGTCTCTCTAACCATACCATCTGAGCTCTCTCTAACCAAACCATCTGAGGTCTCTCTAACCATACCATCAGAGGTCTCTCTAATCAAACATCTGAGGTCTCTCTAATCAAACCATCTGAGGTCTCTCTAACCAAATCATCTGAGGTCTCTCTAACCATACCATCTGAGCTCTCTCTAACCAGGTCTCTCTAACAAATCATCTGAGGTCTCTCTAATAACCAAACCATCTGAGGCTCTCTCTAACCAAACCATCTGAGGTCTCTCTAACCAAACCATCTGAGGCTCTCTCTAACCAAACCATCTGAGGTCTCTCTAACCAACCATCTGAGCTCTCTCTAACCTGAGGTCTCTCTAATCAAACATCTGAGGTCTCTCTAACCAAACCATCTGAGGTCTCTCTAACCAAACCATCTGAGG
>JACRUU010000006.1:3488368-3498368 GCA_030449085.1 Kryptopterus vitreolus
ATCTAACACCACCATCACATCACCACCACCATCACCAACATCAACAATACCTCAACCACCATCAACATCACCAATACCACCACCATCACTAACAAATGTATCACCAACATCACCAATACCACCACCAGCACCACTATCACCAACAAATCTAACACCACCATCACCACCATCACCATCAACATCAACAATACCTCCACCATCATCACCAACATCACCAATACCATCACCAAACCTCAACAAGCACCATCACCAGCATCACCAATACCACCATCTCCACCACCATCACCAACAAATCTAACACCACCATCACCACCACCATCACCAACATCAACAATACCTCAACCACCATCACCAACATCAGCAACACCAATATCACCACCTCCACCAGCATCACCAACAAATCTATCACCACCATCACCACCACCATCACCAACATCACCGATACCAGCACCTACAGCACCAGCACCAACACCAGCAACACCAATATCACCACATCACCAATACCACCATCTCCACCATCCTCACCAACAAATCTATCACCACCATCACTATCACCATCACCAACATGACCAATACCAATACCTACAGCACCATCATCAGCATCACCAATATCACCATCTCCACCACCATCACCAACAAATATATCACCACCATCACTATCACATCACATCACCAATACCACCACATCACCACCACCACCATCACCAACAAATCTACCACCACCATCACATCACCAACATCACCAATTCCACCACCACCACCACTATCACCAACAAATCTAACACCACCATCACATCACCAACAAATCTATCACCACCATTACTATCACCATCACATCACCATCACCAATACCAGCACCTCCAGCACCACCACCATCACTAACAAATCTACCACCACCATCACCATCACCAACATCACCAATACCACCACCACCACCACTATCACCAACTAATCTATCACCACCATCACATTACCAATCATCACCAATATCACCACGACCACCACCATCACCAACATCACCAACAAATCTATCACCACCATCACTATCACCATCACATCACCATCACCAATACCAGCACCTCCAGCACCACCACCATCACTAACAAATCTACCACCACCATCACATCACCAACATCACCAATACGACCACCACCACCACCATCACCAACAAATCTAACACCACCACCACATCACCAACAAATCTAACACCACCACCATTACCAACATTTCTAACACCACCAGCAGAAGCATCACCCATTAACTCCAACACAAGAATCACATCTATCACCCATAAACTCTACTTGCCACAGCGCCCCCTATCTGACAGGACTGTGAGTGTTTGTCCGGACATGTTTCCTGAACTTAATTCAAACTAGTAAATAAAAGCCTGTATTGTGCAGGTCTCAGCAACTTCTGTTTCAGAGTCTCTGAGAGTCTCGGCGACTTAATCCTGCGTCAAATGACCCGTTGATTATATTGTTGTTGCGAATTTATGAGGCGTCATTACCCGTCCCCGGCAATATCTTCCCTTTTAATCGCCGCCATAAAACTCAGCCATTAGGCGTTTTGTCACCTGTATGACACGGCAATGCACACCGGCGCAGCGGAGGCGTTCCTCCCGCGCTCACACTCCACCGGCACGCCAGATAATTGTCTCGTATGACGGCGTTTAACCTTTGCAGAAGAATCGAGCGTTTTAATGAAGAGGAGAGAGAAAGATATTCACGGCTGTCACGTGTCATATTCACTCCTCTATTGTCGAGCAGGAAAAGAAAAACACGCCCATTAACGATTGACAGGAAATGCATTTCGCCGTTTCCCTTCGTTTATTTAGTTTGTTTTTATTGACGCGGAAGAAAAACGCAAACATTTTCACGGATAAGGAAAATTTCCTTTTTATTCCATTACTGATTTTTCAACCGCAATAAACATATTAAGATTGACTGTGTGTTCATTCATTCATTCATTCATCTTCTACCGCTTTATCCGATCTTCCCTCGGGTCACGGGGAGTCTGTGTCTATCTCAGGCGTCTATGGACATTAAGGCAGGATACACCCTGGATGGAATGCCAACCCATCACATTCACACACACACACACACACACACACACACACACACATTCATACACTAGGGACAATTTTTCCAAAAATTGCGGATAAAGCGCGCATTTTCCCGTAAGCGGTAGAAAATGAATGAATGAATGAATATTAATATTATTATTATTATTATTATTATTATTATTATTATTATTATTATTATTATTATTATGTTATATTTTGTTGTTTTTTTTTCTTTTATTTTTTTTGCTGCTGTAACATGGAAATTTCCCCAGTGTGGGATGCATTTATCTGCTCCTACATTCCGGAGATAAAAGCCTGATTCCTGTTGTTGAATTTGCATTTGGTATCTGAATAATTTCACTTTGCATTGAAAGAAAGGAAGTGAATGAAGTCCTCCCACGTAAATACATCACAAATGATCAAACATTTCACACCGAAAAGCTCAGGAACGCCAAATAACGACACACTGAAGTAGAAGAATCTTCATTAAAGACCCGTTTTTTTTTTTACGGGAACAATCCGATGTCATTTACAAAGTCTACATTCATGTGTCTCAGTGCTTTAAGGCGATCGGAAGGTCGGTGGTTCGAGTCCCGGTCGTGCAAATCCTCCACTCTTGGGTTTGTTGAGCTTAACACTCTGTGTTCCAGGGGGCGCTGTATCATGTCATCTTCCAAACAATCTGGGTTATGATGAAGATGCAATTTCACCGCACTGTAATGTTTATGTGACAAGGAAAAAGCTATTCTATAATTCCCTGGTGCAAAAAAAAAAACAAAAAAAACAAAAACAAAAAAAACAAAACAGAAAGTAAAGTCTATAAAAAGAGTATAAAAAGAGAAAGATGTTTTTGCACCTGTAAGTGAGGGAGGAGAGATTGAGATGGTTTGGACATGTGCACAGGAGGAACAATGGTGGTGTGTGTGTTTGAAGGGGGGGGGGCAGAGGAGGATAAGAGGAAGGACGAGGAGGATGGACAGAAGAATAACAGGATATGCAACCCCCCTTAAAGGAGGAGAAGAAAAAGAAGAAGAAAAGAATGTCATTGATGAAGATCCAAAGGTTATGATATAATAGTGGGATTTGGTGGCTTAGTGCTAGAAGACCAGAAGATCGCCGGTTCAAACCCCACCACCACCACCAAGCTACCACTAGTGGGAGCCCTTGAGCAAGGCCCTTAACCATCTATTGCTCTGGATAAGGGCGTCTACCAAATGGCGTAAATGTAAACGTAAATAACAACGACGCCATAGTCCTTTATTTATATGGCGCTGTCCGTGGTGCTGAAATACAAGAGTACACTTTTATGGCATTCATATCTGTGTTGGTATTGTTTGGAAAGTTTTACGATCCCTAATAACCTTTTAATGCGTTTTGATAAATGTACTAATATGTTTTTCAACACAAACAAACAAACAAACAAACAAACAAACAAAAAACAAAGGCCTCATATCTTCCCAGGACGACAGCTGAACCACAACGACCCACCAATCATCAGCGTTAAAAACAGAATCCTATTAATAAACACTTCATTTTCACCCCGTATTCTTGCTTTCAACTTTTTTCCTTCTCACATTAGTGACATTTCATTTCACATTACAGAAAGACGTTGAGACGTCATTCATTCAGAGGGAGGAGAAAAAAAAATGCATAAAAAAAAAGAGGAATAAATCAATATAAAAGTTCCGTTGGCGCTTTACCGGGAGTATCAGCGGCGTGAACAAACGTTAAGATTCTTGGCAGCTTCTATTGTCGAATCATCATTAGCGAATTGTCAACGTTTCCGACACCTCCAGGTCAAACGCGGATCTTCTTTCGCTCCATTTTGTCATTTTTTGCAGCAGGTCTTTGATTTTATTGCGGCTTGTCAGGTTTGTTTATTTATTTAATTATTATTTTGCAAAAAGGAGATCATTTTACAGGATTATAAGAGTCGGGAACTTGGGCGTAACCCTCACGCCGCCGTTCTTCGCGCGCCGGATCAGGGGTGCAAATGAAGTAAGAACAGTTGGTGAAGTGTGCATGATCTAATGAGGTTGATCGGCGGGAGTAAAACGGAGTGATGAAGCGGTGTTTAAGAGTGCGGTTATGGGAAATAAACAAGGATGTGAGTTGATGTAGGCTGAAGGGCTTTTTTGAAGAGCGGCGAATATGGCGGGGGATTGATTTTATCAGCTCGCCGGCCTTCGGTTCCGCTTGTTAAAACGGGTTAAAGTGGTTTTTATTTTCCTGAACAACCCTGATGAATATTACCAGCGCCGGTTCTCTCCGTTTATGATGGATTTATGACGCAGCAGGGTTTCCCGCAATCAGGCGAAGACGGATAAAATATAATTTCTGAAAATATCATTCAGATACGGCACTGCACGCCGGGACACGTATACACTCGTCTGGGCTAGTCGAGCAGAAAATTGAAGCGTGCACGCATCAGTGACATGATTATTCCTAAACCCGGCAACAGACTACATTTCCCATCAGCCCCTGCTCATCACATTTGACTAATTACTCACACTGCTTCCTTATTTTGCCGGCTGTTTGTCCGGCTTTATGTTAACAGCGTCATGTCCGTGCACTTTCATTCGGTCTTCGCGTAGATGTTGGTTATGTGTAAATAAATACAGTGTGTTTATATATATATATACAGAACTTCTCCAAGATAGATACTATAGTCGAATAGTAGCCTATATATATATATATACGATATATATATATATATATATATATATCTATATATATATATATATATATATATATACAAACTTCTCCAAACAATACTGTAGTGTGTGCAGAGACGTAGGTGACACGGTGGTTTATCGGTTAGCACGTTCACCTCACACCACCAGGGTCCGGGTTCGATTCCCGTCTCGGCCATGTGTGTGTGGAGTTTGTGCATGTTCTCCCCGTGCCTCAGGGGGTTTTTCTCCGGGTTCTCCGGTTTCCTCCCCCGGTCCAAAAACATGCACGGTAGGTTGATTGGCACCTTGGAAAAATTGTTCCTAGTGTATGAATGTGTGTGTGTGTGTGTGTGTGTGTGTGTGTGTGTGTGTGTGTGTGTGATGGGTTGGCATTCCATCCAGTGTGTATCCTGCCTTAATGCCCATAGACGCCTGAGATAAACACAGACTCCCCGTGACCCGAGGGAAGATTGGATAAAGCATAGAGATGATGAATAATGCGGATATGAAGATGAATGATATATATATATATATATATATATATGCAATCAGCAGCTGAATGTCCTGACAGAAGAATCTCAGCCTAATTTAATTAATTACTTTTGATCCTGTGGAATTAACAGGACTTGTACACTTCAGTCTGGTTTATTTCTAATCCATTGCGTTGGCGCATGAAAGAACCAAATGTCACTTTCCACATTTACGCCACTATTAGTCCTTTATTTGTGTGGCGCTGTCCGTGGTGCTGAAACACACGAGTTTGAATGATCTTCGGTGGTGTTTAGAGAAACGTTCCTGGATATCGTTATAATCATCACTTTTATGAGATATGTATAGATATGTATAGGTTTGGAGCGGAAGATCTACTACTATAGAGCTCTCTTGGCAATGCATTGGAACATTGAATGCATTCCAGCATGCTTTCCTCAGCGCAATGTCATGCAACATGTAGCTTATTATATTTATTTGGTATATAAGGCCAAAAAAATGCTACTGTAAGCTCCTTAATTACCTTCTGCTTATTGTGTATTACAGACAGAGCGTCGCTTATCATTTCTGCAACAGCGGGAAAGCTACGAATCCAGCAATGGTAAGAAAATGATGAACTCTCAGACACGGCGGTGCTCCGACATACGGAGTTCATAGACCACATACGGCTTCGCTGTACGTGCTGTGATGTATTGAGGATGATTGTTTCATTTTTTTTTCATCCTAGAAGAGTCTGCGTGAAAATATTCAGTAGGAGGTCTGTGGGCGTCATCAGCAATTATTCAAAAAACGAAACCAGAGACCCGCACCACTAATCTCCACTACATAGATATATATATTATATAGTATATATATATATATATATAGACCTCACAAAGCACATTTTTGGCTCAAAACAGTGGGATGTGTACGGAGAAGGATGTGTGGGAACCGTTCACATAAAGCATGATGATGCTGCGCTTATGGGAAATACAAATAGAGAGAAATATGATATAGAAATATTGTTCTGATGAATATAGATATATTCTGTATGGATATATATATATATATATATATATATATATATATATATATATATATATATATATATAGGGGATATAATATATATAAGGGCCACGGTGGCTTGTAGTGGTTAGCACGTTCGCCTCACACCGCCAGGATCCGGGTTTCGATTCCCGTCTCGGCCATGTGTTGGTGGAGTTTGCATGTTCTCCCCGTGCCTCAGGGGGTTTTTCTCCGGGTTCTCCGGTTTCCTCCCCCGGTCCAAAAAAAACATGCATGGATAGGTTGATTGGCACCTTGGAAAATTGTCCCTAGTGTATGAATGTGTGTGTGTGTGTGTGTGTGTGTGTGTGTGTGTGTGTGTGAGTGTGTGTGCCTGCGATGGGTTGGCATTCCATCCAGGGTGTATCCTGCCTTAATGCCCATAGACGCCTGAGATAGGACACAAACTCCCCGTGAACGCGCCCCCCCAAGAAGAAAGAAGACCCGATGGAAGATCGGATAAAGCGGTAGAAGATGGAAGATGAATGGAGAATGAATGAATATATGAATGAATATATATATATATATATATATATATATATTATAGATATATATATATATATATATATATATATTATATAGATTACAGAGATTCTGGATATATATATATATATTATTACATATATTTATATTACTATATTAATAGTAATATTGTATAATATTTACTATTTATATAATATATATTAGTATTATTATATAATATGAAAAAATTGAATATATATTCTTTTGTACATTCTTATATGTATGTATGTGTATATAATATATATATATATATAATATATATATAATATGATAAATATTGACTAAAAAAACACTCCTTTTATATCTACAGCATCTGTGAAAGAGGGCGAGGACGTGGTGTAGTCAGACCGAGTTTCATGGTCTGGATTGCAAACGAGATTGTAATGACGTAGGAGGATCTGACCCAAGGATATCGTTTTTTAAATAATGAATAAGAGCGGGCCGAGAACCGATCCCTGAGGGACGCCTTGAGTAACAGGAGAAGTGACAGATTTCTGTTTGCCACTGGCAACAAAATGATGTCTGTTAGAGGGAGATACGATCGGAACCAGGGCACGTCTGGTTGGTAGCGATATCTGCTAAACAGGGAAGTGAGCAGGTCATGATTTATACGCTGTGTGTGGAAGAATCAAGGAGGGGGAGACGAAAGGTTGAGGGAAGTCGGCTGGCTTTTTAACGCATCAAATAAAAAATAAATAAAGAAATATATATATATATATATATATATATATATATATATATATTATATATATACACTTCCACAGGACTATCAGATTTAAGGTCAGAAGTCCATTAGATTCACTCCTGCACCGGTTCACCTTGAATTTGTTCTTTGAGAAGAGGAAAAAAATGCCTTCTTTCTTGTTGGCTTTGTGAAACAGAAAGTGAGATCCTGCCCGCTCGTGTCTGTCAGCCGTGTTTATCGCTCGCCAATCCACCTGGATTGCTGAACGTGAGAGATGAGGATATCTGGAGGTTATTATGAAGCTTATTAGACGTTATTCCCTTTGTTGACATGTCCTTCTCTAACACCCGGAATGTTCTCTTAGAGTAGAGTAGAGAGGAGAGGAGAGAGAGAGAGAGAGAGAGAGAGAGAGAGAGAGCGAGTGAAAGGTACTTTGTTAATCCCCAAGGGGAAATTTTATTTCCCAACAACCGCAAAAAGCAATAACGTGGATTATTGGCAAACAGGTCACGTGACTCGATGTTATTCCGAATTAAGATTCTTCACTGTAACGCCTGATTTAGTGCTGAATGTCCCGCACATTGGCAAATAAGACTATTGAACAGCTTCATCTTAATCACAAGGTTGTGAGTTCAAATCCCAGCAAAGCCGGTCCCTGGTCTTTTTTCGGATCAATGGAAGGCAAGCGAAAAGTGGAAGATCTGCTATAGAAACAATATCGATGAAGCCGAATGTTGTTTTTCTTTTTACTACACAACAAGAGTGTCGTTGGAGTGGAACTGCAGGTTGTGTAGGTCAGTGGTTAAGGCATTGGACTCTGGACCGGAAGATCACAGGTTCAAATCCCACCACCACCAGCAAACTACTGCTAGTGGGCCCTTGATCAAGGCCCTTAACCCTCGATTGCTCAGTTGTAAGTCGCCCTGGATAATGGCGTAAATGTTACGCGAATGTAATATTGGTAGTTTTAAGAAGGTATTTGATAAACATCGCTTTTTTTCCGAAAGAAAACGCTTATTTTAGTCAAAACTGACATTCCTGAAGCTTAATCAGAAGGTTATGAGTTCAAATCACGGTCCTGAGAATCTTCTTCACTGCTGTTCTTCACTTTTATGATCAATGGAAGGCTTTGTTTTTTTCCTCCTTCAGCTTCCAGAAAGCAACAATCAGCAGAATTTCCCAGGATGCCTCGTTTTTTTTGCCTCATTTTCCCGATTCATTCATTCATTCATTCATTCATTCATCTTCTATCGCTTTATCCGATCTTCCCTCGGGTCATGGGGAGTCTGTGTCTATCTCAGGCGTCTATGGGCATTAAGGCAGGATACACCCTGGATGGAATACCAACCCATCACACTCACACACATTCACACATTCATACACTAGGCACAATTTTCCAAGGTGCCAATCAGCCTACCGTGCATGTGTTTGGACCGGGGGAGGAAACCGGAGAACCCGGAGAAAAACCCCCTGAGGCACGGGGAGAACATGCACAAACTCCACACACACATGGCCGAGACGGGAATCGAACCCGGACCCTGGTGGTGTGAGGCGAACGCGCTAAACGCTAAACCACCGTGCCCCTTATTTATTTATTTATTTTTCCCTCTTATTGAGCCAATCATTATCACGCAACTAAATCTGATGCAGCTTCCTGTCTGCTGGATTCCACGCTCGCTTCGCCCGGCGACGAGCGTTTCTAACGCCTCCACGACTCGACTGCTGTCCTCTTTCCTGCTCCTACACCGAATCGTACCATCCTTCCATCCTTCCATCCTTTACTGACGACCGTCTGACAAAGCGTTAGAGCTCTTTGGTTAAGATTAAGCTTTTCAATTAAGACCAGTCTGTGTGTGTGTGTGTGTGTGAGTGTGTGTGTGTGAAGGGGGGGGGGGGGCATCTCTCCAACAATGACTGAGAAGCAAGAGTGTCTAATAGCCAGTTATAAAGAGCACCAAAGCAAATCAGAGCACCTGAGAAATGTCTGTGATGTCGTCTAGACTCCCGAGTTTTTTTGACTAAAAGTTACTTTTCCTGGAAATTTTCTGTTTGGAAACATTCTCCCGTTGCCTTCTTTTCTTCTACGTGCCGCTACATTGCTGATTAGTGGTGTAGGATCAGCGAATGTCTGGCATCAACGTGAGCTTCTAAGAAACATTGAATTACACTAGACACAGGAGAATGAAGGAGAATGCGAGCGATGCTTGCCGATGCAAGTCCGTTTAATATTTAGCGTTGTCTTCAAAATGCCAGCTCGTTCAGAGAGACGAGTGTTTACACACCAAAAAACATCATTTTGGGTGTTTTTCCGGGAGGGTACCGGTCCAGTGATACACGTGACATCATCAAATTATCCGGCGTCCGACTCCCGTCCATCTGCCGAGCATTTAGACATGTCACATGAGGTGTAGACGGTCCCACGTTTTACCATATTGTGCGACGTATATTCGTATATTAGTGTATGAATGTGTGTGTGTGTGTGTGTGTGTGTGTGTGTGTGTGTGTGTGTGTGTGTGTGTGTGT
>JACRUU010000006.1:3503368-3523368 GCA_030449085.1 Kryptopterus vitreolus
TTTACAGTCATGCTGAGTGCCGGGCCAAAATGCCAGCGGTGGCTTTAGGCGAACACCTGCCTCTGTGTGTCGCGAGTCGGTACAAACAACCCCTGAAAAAAAAAAGAAAAAAAAAGTGAGGGAAAAAAGGAGGCGTTGTGTGTGTTGTGTGTGGTGTGTGTGTGTGTGTGTGTGTGTGTGTGTGTGTGTGTGTGGGACGGCTTAATGTTCTCTGGCTAGCCGCTCTGCATCCGAGTGATGGATTGACTGTTACCTGCTGTTGCCACAAAACCTGCATGAAGAAGCGGGTCCATTTGGAGCTAACGGGCCGGAGAGCAGCGTCTTCTCCGAGGCTCGGCGTGTCGGCCCTCGTCCTGAATATCAACAAGCAGCCCGGCTTTGGCAGAGGGAATAATAAGCACTGTCTCGCGTTGGCAGGGAGGCAGCGGGGTTGTGAAAGGGATTGTGGCTGCAGCTGGAGGACTTGGCATTCCGTGGAAGCGGCTCCTCCGTGCGTTCCTGTGTGGATCGCCTGTTTCGCTCCGGCTTTTATGTCGGACTTGCTTTTTTTTTATTTATTTATTTATTTATTTAATTTTATTTTATTTTTTTTTTTTTTTTTACAAACGTGCGCCGCAGATTAATGAGTTTACGCTTGCTCCAAACCAGCGTCCTAAACGGAAGCGGGCTTTTTTTTTTTTCCCCCCCGCGCTGTGATGTCATGACAAACGAGACCCCCAACCACCTCCAATCCAAGCCCCCCCCCCCCCCCAACCCCCGGATATATACACGATGATCCGAGCGCTGGGAGGAGTTTAGTGCAACTATTTATAGATTCCAGGCTTTGGTTTCTAGAATTTGGTGATCCCAAAAAATAAATACATTTATTTATAAAAATAAATCAATATTTATTATTTCAATAAATAATAATAAAAAAAACTTCCAAAATGACCGTATATATATATATTTTTTCATTCATTCATCTTCTACCGCTTTATCCGATCTTCCCTCGGGTCACGGGGAGTCTGTGTCTATCTCAGGCGTCTATGGGCGTTAAGGCAGGATACACCCTGGATGGAATGCCAACCCATCGCAGGACACACACACACACACACTCACACACACATATTCATACACTAGGTACAATTTTCCAAGGTGCCAATCAACCTACCGTGCATGTTTTTTGGACCGGGGGAGAGGAGGGGAGGAAAACCGGAGAACGGAACCGGAGAAAAAACCCCCTGAGGCACGGGGAGAACATGCACAAACTCCACACACACATGACACATGGACCGAGACGGGAATCGAACCCGGACCCTGGCGGTGTGAGGCGAACGTGCTAACCACTAAAGCCACTGTGCCCCTTATATATATATATATATATATATATATATATATATATATATATATATATATATATATATATATATATATATATATATATATATAAATAAAAACCATCCATTTCATGTTCTTTTGATCACCCCAAGACCTCGGCCAGATAATCTTACACACTCCCCGGCCTGCAATCTCATAACTCTGCTTAGCATGTCAAAAAAACTCAAGCCCTGGGATTTATTCAATACTCCAGGAAGCCCAGGAGGTAACGCAGAAGTGAGCCGAATGCTATTTTTACTTTGTATCCCATCCTCTCTCAGAAACTCTCTCTCTCTCTCTCTCTCTCTCTCTCTCTCTCCGATTCTGTAGACTGCAATTCGAGATTCGCACAAGTCAGCAGGAAAAAAAACCTCCGTCTTCCTGCTGAACGGAGGAATCGGGATGGATGTCGTGGGATCGAATGATAAATGAATCGTCCCGATTGCTTGTGAAATTAATTAAGACGAGCGAATCAATCGAGATACACGTGACGCGTCTCTCTCTCTCTCTCTGTCTCTCTCTCTCTCTCTCTCTCTCTCTCTCTCTCTCTCTCTGTCTCTCTCTCTCTCTCGTCCGGGTGCGAAACGACCGGCGACGACGGGCGAGCGGGAAGGAGGTTGTAAGTGAAAAGACGTTAAAAGCCGGAGCGGATCATCAGCGAGGGATTTACGTGGCGGTTAAGGCGCTTAATGCGACGTTGTGACGAGGTTTACGAATCGACCCGACGTGTTTCGCACCACGACGCACTGCGACAACCAACGTTTCCTGCAGACTCGGACAAAAAACAAACAAACAAACAAAAAAACAATTACCGAAGTTTAAAAAAAATAAACAAACAAATATGGTTTGGCGCCGAGGCGGACGAGGCGTCGGAGCGGTTCGAGCGGCCCGAGGGAAATTGAAGGCGATTAAAATAAATAAATAAATAAATAAATAAATAAATAAATAAACATAATGAAAAGCAGCCGTTAATTCTCGGAGACATTTGCGTTTCTGTTTTTGCACCACTTTTTTGTCGTTTTTTTCCTGAATTGCGTATAAAACAATTAAAACCATTAAAAAAAAACAAAAACAAAACAACAATATCATTGTGGCGAAACGCTAATTAAATCCATATTGGACCAATTTAAGCCTTATCCTTACATTTATCTCAGCAGCTATTGGGGAGGTGGTGGAGCTCAGTGGTGAAGGTTTTGACCTCTGGACCGGAAGAACGCAGGTTCAAATCCCATCACCACCACGCTGCCACTAGTTGGGCCCTTGAGCAAGGCCCTTAACCCTCAAGTAAGTCGCTCAGGATAAGACAAATGATGAATGGCTTTGCTTTTGCTTCCAGGGCCTATAAGTGGCATCTTGGCATGGCTGGGATTAGAACTCACAACCTTTACTTCCTTACCCACTAAGATACACGCTGTCCAAGAATATCCCATGTTGCGTTTTTTTTTTACGCAAAACATTTCCTGATCTCACACTGACCTTCACGCGTGGCGCGATAAGGCGATCACCGAGCGCGCTCCGCTGACAGCCAATCAGAATAGAGATGTTTTTTTTTCGGATTACGACGCTGCATTGCCGAGTCGGGACGTCTTACGCCGTCTGCGTGCATTACCCCCGTCTATAAATGATTACCTGCCGCGGTCATTTGCAGCGATTAACCTCAATTATTCATCTCCTTCTTTAATTGAAAGCTCTGAATGAAAGGCTTCCGGCGGATCACAGACCCTTGATTGCGTTTGTTTGTTTTTTTTTTTTAAACACTGTTGACAAATTGGGAGAACTGGTCCCAGTGATCGATGGTACAATGGCCCACCAGCTGGTCCTCCGTCTGAGGGTGCTAGGATTATTAATAAACAAAGGCAACCTGTAGGTGTGGGAAGGAGGGGAAAGGGGGAATGGTGTTGGTGTTGGGGGTTGGTGGTGCGGGGGGGGGGGTGGGTTGCCAGCTGGCTCTGTCAACCTCGTACCCAGTCCTCCGCCAGAGACAGAGAACCGTCCCGCACCTGCCACCCGGCCCCGACAAGTCAAAGCTTAGCTTAGAACGGCTTTTTTCTTAGAACGTTAACTTAAAGTGCCACCTAGTGGACAAATGAGGGAGCGGAGGGAAGTAGCTCAGTGGTTTAATGCGCATGGCTACTGATTCCACGTGTCCTTGCGCCCCACTGAATTTCCCCCATTAGGATCACCATTCGTCCATGGAGTTCCGCCCCACCAACACCCCCGTCTCCCCACCCCTTCCCCCCGTCCCCCACCCTCCATGATTTCCCGGATCTATAACGAGAGGTGGTCCACAGACAATCCTTGACCCTCTCGTGAAGTGCCCCCGAGGACGCTTGATCCGGGAAGGCCCTAGATCAAGTGTAGCCTGAAACGAGGGGCTTATGTACCTTGTTTCTCTTCCTTGATGTTCAAAGCAGTGGATCTATTGAAAACAACCAACCCCCCCCCCCAAAAAAAAAAAAAAAAAAACAACTCGCCCCTGGTATCGCTCCTCCGTCTTCATATCCCGATCAGACAAACAAATGCGGCTTTGATAATTGGCTTAATCCAGGCAGGCTGGTGCATGAATATTAAGCGCTTCGTTATGATCGGGGTCGAGACGCCGCGTCTTATTAGAAGTCCTCGTTGGGAGAGCTCTCGGCAGTGTGTTTTTTTTTTCCCCCCCGACAGAAGGGTTGGAGGTGGTGGGCCGGATGGAGAATGCTTAATGTAGTGGAGGGAACGAGCGTGACTCAGCATAATACCGCAGCCTCGAGGATCCTCTCCACGGAAACAACCACCGGCGCTCCGAGATCTCGGATCTTTTTACCCCCTTCGCCCTTTCCTCCTGCGTCACACCGGATCCAGTCGAATAACCTCGGGGTCGCACAATGTTTTTACTGTGTTGCTACAGCATCTATATATATGTACATATATGTATTAGGGGCACGGTGGCGTAGTGGTTAGCACGTTCGCCTCACACCACCAGGGTCCGGGTTCGATTCTCGTCTTGGCAATGTGTGTGTGGAGTTTGCATGTTCTCCCCGTGCCTCAGGGGGTTTTTCTCCAGGTTCTCCGGTTTCCTCCCCCGGTCCAAAAACATGCACGGTAGGTTGATTGGCACCTTGGAAAATTGTCCCTAGTGTATGAATGTGTGTGTGTGTGTGTGTGTGTGTGTGCCCTGCAATGGGTTGGCATTCCATCCAGGGTGTATCCTGCCTTAATACCCACAGACGCCTGAGATAGACACAGACTTCCCGTGACCCGAGGGAAGATCGGATAAAGCGCTAGAAGATGAATGAATGAATGTATTGTGCGTTCCCATTGTGTTGACCTCAAAAAGCCAAGGGCCGGTTAATGCCTTCCGCTCTGCATGAACGAGAGCCTTTGATCTCGGACCATTGTGCTCGGCTTGAATGACTTTTTAGCGCGGGGCATCCAGAGGCTTCAAAGCAGAAAGGGGACGCCGGGGGAACTTCAGACGCCGAGTCCCCATGCATTTCGTACCTGCGACGCGGGTCGGAGTCGAGGCAGAGAGAAAGAGTTAAAAGCAAAACCTGGCGAGAGAGAGGGAGAGAGGGAGAGGGTGGGAAGGGAGGGCGAGAGTGTGACGTTCAAGCCTAGTTGAGGTTTCGCTCGAGCAAAAGTGTGCTCGATTTACCCATAATTACCCAATGCTATTTCCTGTGTCTCGGCCCTCGCCTTTGAAAAGAAAGGGACCAGCCATTCTTTAATCTTGTCACTTCCTCTGACTGCGGTGCAGGAGGTTGGGAAGTACCTATTAGAGAAAAGAAATTGCACACTCGTTTTTTTTCCCTCTCTCTCTCTTGCCCCTTTTCCGGATGGCTTGAGGGGCGACGGTAAGAGAAAATGGAGGGCGAGGGAATTGGGAGGGGGGACGGGTAGAAGACAGGGTGGCACGGTTAAGCATCGTGAGCCTTCGCTGCACGAGTCCGTCTCGGGTTTCGAAGCCGGGGAATACCGCCGAGCTTCCGGGGCCCGTCCCAGGAAGCGACGTTAGGAGGTATTCGTTGTATTGTTAGTATTTACCCCGAAGCCCGAGGGACGTCTGAGACACGCGCCGAGACGTTATTATATCAGGATTAGCCGCGATTGATTATTCACGGGATATTACGAATGCTTACTTAGCATTTTATACGAATCTTTCCTGGAGCCCGGCGATGTCACTTTTCCCTTTTGCAAGAGTGTCATTTAATAGGCTGTGGTTTCTTTGTGCGCTAACTTTAGCAGCGGCGGAACTGTTACGCCTGACGTCCTGTGAAATACGACGACGCCGCGACGCCGGACACTTTTAGCTCGCCAACACATTACACCGCACCACCGCTATACCCCACCCCCCCTCTCTTGCTTGCTAGGGAGGACAGGGGTTAAGGCATTGTACCAGGTTCAAATCACACCAACATAAAACTGACTCTGGTGGGGCCCTTGAGCAAGGCCCTCAGTAAGTCGACCGCGGTGAGGACGAAACCCGACACATACACAGTGTTGGGGAGGGATTAGTTACATGTCACGTAAATTAATTACAATAAAAATAAATGTATCAGAAATTCGTTACAGTTACTGACAATAATTTGCGTCATTAAAATTATAATATTTTAAATGTATAATTTATTTATAAAAATAATTTTCTTAGAACGTTAACTTAAAGTGCCACCTAGTGGACAAGTGAGGGAGCGGAGTGGAGTGGTTTAATGCGCTTGATCAGGAGGAAAGGTCGGGGGGGGGGTTCGAGCCCCCGGTATCGCGACGCTGCCGCCCTTGGGTCCATGAGCAAGGCCCTTGACCCTGAATCCTCCAGGGGGCGCTGTATCATGGCTGACCCCAAACAAACTGGGATATGCAATATGGGATATTTCTTTTATATATATATATATATATATAATATATATATATATATATATATATATATATATATATATATATATGTAGAAATGTTATTCTATTCTATAAAATGAAAGTAATCATTTACTTTGCTTTTTGTTTTTTAATTGTTAATAAAGATTAGATTTAAATTTTTTATTTTTATTCTACTTTTTTTTATTCTTTTTTATTTATTTATAATTGTATAATATATTTTCTTTACGTTTACACGCTGGACGCTCGTGAAAAGCACTGCACGTTGTACGCATTGTGTGTATGTGACAAATAAGATTAGAATTTTGAATATAATAATGAATTATAATATAATTTGAATTTTAATCATGTAATAATATAATATAAGTTGTTTATTATAATAGTAACCTTCTGTACGTACACATCGAGCAGTAATTTAGCGAGTGTGGATAAATCGCTCTCTGTCGGACCGCTAGGGTTATGTTAAAGTTCTGATAAACATCGTTATATGCACTCCCAGTAGTCCGCTATCAACAACAACAACAACAACAACAACAACAACAACAGTCTCCAAGTGATGATCTCAGGACGCCTCGACTACCTTCCAGAACGCTCGAATGCATTTTTCAGTGCTAATCTGTTCTCTCCTCCACCGACTCTAAAGACGCATCCGCAAACAAAGCGACTCAATCGCTCGCGGAAATCGAACGTGCCGAGTTAATACGCGGAAAAAAAAACAAAAACAACAACAACAACAACACACAACAACAAACAAACCCAACGCGCTTTTGTTTCATCAAACTAAATCCTGGAATCTCCAGCAGCTCGGCTCTGATTTGATTGCGCTGCATTTTCCAGCAGCCTGGTTTGTGATTGGGATTCCGGTTGCGGAGTCGCATGCGCCTGGCCGGACGTCGCCCCGGAAAAACTTTCCCCCGAGGTTGCGAGATTGCACAGCCGAGCACGTGCACGGAATGCCAATGATGCAACACGGAGGAAATGTGTACCGGTGCCATGTTTGACAAGGAAGAAGTGCTGTTTCAGCGAAGTCGTGTGCACACACACACACACACACACACACACACACACACACACGCAAACACACACACAAGATCATCATCAAATATCCCATCAGCGATGTTTCGTGCGGCGTTGTTAATGAGTCCCGGCCGAAGGCAAGCAGCCGAGATCTTTCACACCCAACATCTTACTGACGATCATTTACTCCACTAATATCTAAATATCACTATTATCACTATTATATACACGAATAAACACTACCTCAGATAGATGGAGGGATGGAGGGATGGAGGGATGTTATATAAACACTATTGATGAACTGTAATACTGAATATTTACAAGCAAATCTGTCTATCTGTCTGTCTATCTGTCTATGTATATACATCTATCTATCTATCTATCTGTCTGTCTGTCTGTCTGTCTGTATATCTGTCTATGTATATACATCTTTCTATCTATCTATCTATCTATCTATCTATCTATCTATCTATCTATCTATCTATCTATCTATCTATCTATCTATCTATCTATCTATCTATCTATCTATCTATCTGTCTATCTGTCTGTCTGTCTGTCTGTCTGTATATCTGTCTATGTATATACATCTTTCTATCTATCTATCTATCTATCTATCTATCTATCTATCTATCTATCTATCTATCTATCTATCTATCTATCTATCTATCTATCTATCTATCTATCTATCTATATTCTGTCTGTCTGTCTGTCTGTCTGCATCTATCTATCTATCTGTCTATCTATCTATCTATCTATCTATCTATCTATCTATCTATCTATCTATCTATCTATCTATCTATCTATCTATCTATCTATCTATCTATCTATCTATCTGTCTGTCTGTTTGTCTGTCTGTCTGTCTATCTGTCTGTCTATCTATCTATCTATCTATCTATCTATCTATCTATCTATCTATCTATCTATCTATCTATCTATCTATCGATCTGTCTGTCTGTCTGTCTGTCTGTCTGTCTGTCTGTCTGTCTGTCTCTCTGTCTGTCTGACTATGTTTTTTTGTTTGCCTGGCTGTCCAATCCACTGTGTATCGTTTATTTGTTTGTTTTTATTTACCAATGTATTTATCTGTCAATTTCTTTATTTTTTTTTATATTTACATTCATTCCTTATATAATCCATATGATTTGATTTATGGATGCATCTATATCTATCTATCTATCTATCTATCTATCTATCTATCTATCTATCTATCTATCTATCTATCTATCTATCTATCTATCTATCTATCCATCCATCCATCCATCCATCCATCCATCCATCCATCCATCCATCCATCTAACTATCTATCTTTGCTTATTTTCTGTTTTTGTTTGTTTGTCTGGCTGTCCAATCCACTGGGTCCAGCTATCATTTATTTGTCTGCTTTTGTTTACCAATGTATTTATCTATTTCTTAATTTTTTTTAATTGTTTCATTCATTCATTCCTTATATTACATATATGTTAATTTATGGATCCATCCATCCATCCATCCATCCATCCATCCATCCATCTGTCTATCTATCTTTGCTTATTTTCTGTTTGGCTGGCTGTCCAATCCACCGTATCCATTTGTTTGCTTTTGTTTATCAATTTATTTATCTTTATTTTTATCTTTCGGTCTTTCTTCATATAACATACATTTGGATGTTTGTTTATTTATTTATTTATTTATAATAAGAGACGACTGTGTATTTCTCGCCTCGTCTGGCTCCTCGTAAACACCTGTGTGATGGATGATCAACGTACAGCGAGCGAATTCCTCCGTAATGGAACTGATTTTGGTTTATTCGTCTGGACGGCGTCCCGGCGGCTCGGAGGACGAACTCCGACCCCTCATTAACATAACTCTCTGGATTTGCTGGAACGAGGAGAGACGGAGGGGAAAATATGGCAGCTTGGGTCGTAGTGGATCGTTTGCTTTCGTTTAAAGTTTATTACCGCGGTTACGGGGCGCTGATCTCGCTGCTGATCCTGGATCAGGGAGTTCTGCGCTGATCTCTGTAGTGGTGCCCGTGTTAATCTCCATGCTGATCTCCGAGCTGATCTTTGAGTTGGTCTCTGTAGTGAGGCACGAGTCAATCTCCATGCTGATCTCCGAGCTGATCTTGGATCTGATCTCTGTAGTGACACCTTTGATAATCTCCATGCTGATCTCCGAGCTGATCTTTGAGTTGGTCTCTGTAGTGACACCTGTGTTAATCTCCATGCTGATCTCTGAGCTGATCTTTGAGTTGGTCTCTGTAGTGACACCTGTGTTAATCTCCATGCTGATCTCTGAGCTGATCTTTGAGTTGGTCTCTGTAGTGACACCTTTGTTAATCTCCATGCTGATCTCTGAGCTGATCTTTGAGTTGGTCTCTGTAGTGACACCTTTGATAATCTCCATGCTGATCTCCGAGCTGATCTTGGATCTGATCTCTGTAGTGACACCTGTGTTAATCTCCATGCTGATCTCCGAGCTGATCTTTGAGTTGGTCTCTGTAGTGACACCTGTGTTAATCTCCATGCTGATCTCCGAGCTGATCTTTGAGTTGGTCTCTGTAGTGAGGCCCGTGTTAATTTCCATGCTGATCTCCGAGCTGATCTTGGAGCTGATCTCTGTAGTGACACCTTTGATAATCTCCATGCTGATTGCCTAGCTAATCTTGGAGCTGATCACTGTAGTGATGCCCGTGTTAATCTCCATGCTGATCTCCGAGCTGATCTTGAAGCTGATCCCTATAGTGATGCCTTTGATATGATCTGTTTCCTTGAGCCGACCTCTGGCCTGTTCTTCGAGCCGATCTCTGAGCTGGCCTCTGTGCTGATCTCTGTACTGATGATGCCTTTGATCATCTCCACCATGATTTCCGAGCTGATCTTTGAGTTGGTCTCTGTGCTGTACTCACAGCTGGTCTTCGAGCTGTTTCTTTGAGCTGATCTCTGTGCCGATGCCTTTGCTAATCTCCATGGTGATCTCTGTGCCGTTCCTTGAGCTCTTCTTCGAGCCGACCTCTGATCTGTTTCTTCGAGCTGATCTCTGAGCCGGTCCCTTTGATCGCGCAGCTAATCTATGAGCCGATCTCCTTGAGCTGACCTCTTGTGCTGTTCTCTCGGGGCCGATCCCTTCGCTGATCACGAACAATCTCTCAGCGTTCGGATAAACGGCGTGTCGAACGCACGAAGAGCAGGAATAAAGATTCTCTTTCTTGGGGCGACATCTACGGAGGTGTTGCGCAATGCGAGACTCTTCTTCCCGTGTCATATTTCACACGTTTATGGATTGGGAGCAGTTTTAGGCTCCATGCTCTTACTGCAGCTTCATAGTGAAACGCAGAATAGAGAAAGAGAGAGAGAGAAAGAGAGAGAGAGAGGGATAAAGACAGATTGATACATACATTAGCATATGAGCTAATCACGCCCAGCCCAGTAAAGTTCGACTTTGTAGAATGCAGCCAGGAAGGCGTTCACCGGGGGGGGGGGGAAGCGAAATCCGAAGGGAGTTGCTGTTCCTGTCGTGGTGAGCTGCTAGCGTACATCCCTCTGCACTACATCATCTGAGCTCCGACGCCGCTTCCCGCTGTTCCGCGCGTGTAGCGCTCCGACTCCAACAAACAGCGCCGAGCGTCTGAACTCCTGCCGTTCCACGCCTTCCCGATCGCACTGATCCAAAGATACGCGGCGGGGGAGCTTTTGTTTTTCCGTTTTTTTTCCCCCCGTCACCGCTGCTTTGTGTCGCTACACTACAAATATTTCCTTTCAGGTTCGAATTTCCCAACTTCTGTGAAAGCAGCGAATGTGTCCTGAACGCACACGTGCTAATGAAGCTCCAGCGAGCAGCGGGCTACCAGATTAGCATAAACTGTATCGACATATTAGTCGTTAACAGTGTGTGTGTGTGTGTGTGTGCGCATTATATGACACCTGTGTTAATGTCCGTGCTGATCTCGGAGCTGATCCCTGTAGTGATGCCTTTGACATCGTCCATGGCGATCTCTGTGCTGTTCCTTGAGCTGCTCCTTTGGACCCACCTCTGTTCTGCTTCCTTGAGCCGACCTCCGGTCTGTTCTTCGAGCCGACCTCTGACCTGTTTCCTTTGAGCTGATCTCTGTGCTGATGCCTTTGATCGTCTCCACCATGATATCCGAGATGATCTTTGAGCTGATCCTCGAGTCGGTCCCTGTGCCGTACTCACAGCTGCTCTTCGAAGTTCTGTGAAAGCAGCGAATGTGTCCTGAACGCACACGTGCTAATGAATCTCCAGCGAGCAGCGGGCTACCAGATTAGCATAAACTGTATCGACATATTAGCCGTTAACAGTGTGTGTGTGTGTGTGTGTGTGTGTGTGTGTGTGTGTGTGTGCGCATCATTATGGCAATTCCTGCTTTTAAAAAGAAAAAAGAAATCGTTGGATTTTGACTCCGCTGTTGTTTCTATAGCGACGCAGTTCATTAAGCTAATTAGCAAAGACCTCCAGAGATCCCCCTTTCCACCGACAGAACACGACGGAGCTCTTCGCTATTACCTACACCTTCTTCTTCTTCTTCTTCTTCTTCTTCTTTTTGGCTGATCCTGTTAGGAGTCCCTGAAGTCTTCCCCTCATTTGTTTGTTTGTCTGGCTGTTCAAGCCACTGTGTCCAGATATCATGCATTTCTTTGTTTTTGTTTACCAATGTATTTATCTGTCAATTTCTTTGTTTTTTTTTTATATTTACATTCATTCCTAATATTACATACATTTTTTGATTTATGGATACGTATATCTATCTATCTATCTATCTATCTATCTATCTATCTATCTATCTATCTATCTATCTATCTATCTATCTATCTATTTATCTATTTATCTATCTATCTATCTATCTATCTATCTATCTATCTATCTATCTATCTATCTATCTATCTATCTATCTATCTATCTATCTATCTATCTATCTATCTATCTGTCTTTCTGTCTTTCTGTCTGTCTGTCTGTCTATCTATCTATCTATCTATCTATCTATCTATCTATCTATCTATCTATCTATCTATCTATCTATCTATCTATCTATCTATCTATCTATCTATCTATCTATCTATCTATCTATCTATCTATCTATCTATCTATCTATCTATCTATCTATCTATCGTTCTTTCTTTCTGTCTGTCTGTCTGTGTGTCTATCTATCTATCTATCTATCTATCTATCTATCTATCTATCTATCTATCTATCTATCTGTTTGTCTGTCTGTCTGTCTGTCTGTCTGTCTGTCTATCTATCTATATCTATCTGTCTATCTTATCTATCTATCTATCTATCTATCTATCTGTCGTTCTGTCTTTCTGTCTGTCTGTCTGTGTGTCTATCTATCTATCTATCTATCTATCTATCTATCCATCTATCTATCTATCTATCTATCTATCTATCTATCTATAAATAAACAAATAAATAAATAAATGCTCATACATCCATTCATCCAAATATATGTTATATGAGGAAAGACCGAAAGATAAAAATAAAGAAAGGCAGATTAATAAATTGATAGACAAAAACAAATAAATGGACATGGTGGATTGGACAGCCAGCCAAACAAAAACAAAGATAAAGCAAAGATAGATAGATGGATGGATGGATGGATGGATGGATGGATGAACGGACAGACAGACAGACAGACAGACAGATATATAGATAGACAGACAAGGTGGAGATGATTGGGATTGTCTCGCTGAGCACCACACTGCCCCCCCCGGGCCGGAGACGTGACGAGGACGGTTTCGGGTTACACACTCGTCTCTCTGTGTTGAGGTAATAACACGCAGGACTGAGAGAAATGAAAGCATTCACACACTCCGGTTTCAGCACGGCGGGAGAACGCCGGGATTCACAGCGGCTTTATTTTCTTTTTTTTTAAATCCTTGGCTCGTGGTTTGTTGACGGCGGTGAGTCAGAAGAGCTTGGTCAGGCATCGGGAGAGGGTCAGAAGTTCGGCTCGCTCCACGCGTGAGGATGTGAAGTCGATCTCATCAGCATCCCAAGCAGACGTTATGCAGCTCGTGCAGATCGTATATATCGTCTTATCAGTACGCGTGAGATGCGAGTGAACATTACCTTATCTGCCGTGTATTGTAGAGTGGTAGTACAAAAAAAACACAAACGAACAAACAAACAAACAAACACTTTATATTTTTTTCATTATGTTTGCTTTTCTTTTTTAATTTGCATTTTAGCACTGGGCCAGGTGGGATACAGAGCCCCTAGAGGCTATTAAGGGCTTTTACTCAATGGCCCTAAGAGTGACAGTAGTAATAGTAGTAATGGTGGTGCTAGAAGTAGTAGTATTAGTAGTATTAGTAATAGTACTAGTAATTTTAGTGCTAGCAGAAGAAGTACAAGTAATATAGATAGTAGTGCTAGAAGTAGTGGCAGTAGTAATAGTAGTAGGAATGGTGGTGCTAGAAGTAGAAGTACGAGTAATAGTAATAGTAATGGTGGTGCTAGAAGTAGAAGTAGTTGGAATAGTAGTAGTAATGGTGCTAGTAGTAAAAGTACTAGTAATAATATTAGTAATAGTGATGTATAGATGTAGAAGCACAAGGAATAGTGATGGTGCTGCTGGAAGTAGTACTAGTAGTAGTGATGGTGGTGATAGAAGTAGAAGTACTAGTAAAAGTAGTAGGCATGGTGGTGGTAAAAGTAGTAGTAGTAATAGTAGTATTAAAGGTGGTGCTAGTAGTACTAGTAATAATAATAGTAGTAGTAGCGATTGTGGTGTTGGTAAAAGTAATACTAGTAATAGTAGTAGTATTAATAGTAGTATTAAAGGTGGTGCTAGTAGTACTAGTAATAATAATAGTGGTAACGATGGTGGTGGTAAAAGTAGTAGTAGTAGTAGTATTAATAGTAGTATTAAAAGTGGTGCTAGTAGTACTAGTAATAATAACAGTAGTAACGATGGTGGTGGTAAAAGTAGTAGTAGTAATATTAGTAGTAAAGGTGGTGCTAGTAGTACTAGTGATAATAATAGTGGTAACGGTGGTGGTAAAAGTAATACTAGTAATAGTAGTAGTATTAATAGTAGTAGTAAAGGTGGTGCTAGTAGTACTAGTAATAATAATAGTAGTAACAATGGTGGTGGTAAAAGTAGTAGTAGTAATATTAAAAGTGGTGCTAGTAGTACTAGTAATAATAATGCTAGTAACGGTGGTGGTGGTAATAGTAGTAGTAGTATTAATATTAGTATTAAAAGTGGTGCTAGTAGTACTAGTAATAATAATAGTAGTAACGATGGTGGTGGTAAAAGTAGTAGTAGTAATATTAGTAGTAAAGGTGGTGCTAGTAGTACTAGTAATAATAATAGTAGTAACGATGGTGGTGTAGTAGTAGTGTAGTAAAATTAGTAGTAATAATAGTAGTACGGTGTTAGTGGTAAAATAGTAGTAGTAAAGGTGGTGTAGTTGTGCTAGTAGTACTAGTAATAATAATAGTAGTAACAATGGTGGTGGTAAAAGTAGTAGTATTAAAAGTGGTGCTAGTAGTACTAGTAATAATAATGCTAGTAACGGTGGTGGTGGTAAAAGTAGTAGTAGTAGTATTAATATTAGTATTAAAAGTGGTGCTAGTAGTACTAGTAATAATAATAGTAGTAGCGATCGTGGTGGTAAAAGTAATACTAATAATAGTAGTAGTATTAATAGTAGTATTAAAAGTGGTGCTAGTAGTACTAGTAATAATAATAGTGGTAACGATGGTGGTGGTAAAAAAGTAGTAGTAGTATTAAAAGGTGGTGCTAGTAGTACTAGTAATAATGTTGCTAGTAATGATGGTAGTGGTAAAGTAGTAGTAGTATTAATATTAGTAGTAAAGGTTGTGCTAGTAGTACTAGTAATAATAATAGTAGTAACAATGGTGGTGGTAAAAGAAGTAGTATTAAAAGTGGTGCTAGTGGTACTAGTAATAATAATGCTAGTAACGGTGGTGGTGGTAAAAGTAGTAGTAGTAGTATTAATACTAGTATTAAAAGTGGTGCTAGTAGTACTAGTAATAATAATAGTAGTAGCGATCGTGGTGGTAAAAGTAATACTAGTAATAATAGTAGTATTAATAGTAGTATTAAAAGTGGTGCTAGTAGTACTAGTAATAATAATAGCGGTAACGATGGTGGTGGTAAAAGTAGTAGTAGTATTAAAAGTGGTGCTAGTAGTACTAGTAATAATGTTGCTAGTAATGATGGTAGTGGTAAAGTAGTAGTAGTATTAATAATAGTAGTAAAGGTTGTGCTAGTAGTACTAGTAATAATAATAGTAGTAGCGATGGTGGTGGTAAAAGTAATACTAGTAATAGTAGTAGTAGTAATATTAGTAGTAGCTGTAGTATGCTGTAATGTAACATAAAGCCCCCTAGTGTTGAAGCAGTGAAATGACACTGAGTATTATGATATTATCTGCATTGTGCGGCAGCAGCACACCGCGTAATCCCCAGACCGGGATGGAACTAATGCACACCCGCAGCGTCACGCGGCAGCGGCGTCGCTGTAAACGTGCCGCTCGGCCCGGAAGTGGCGGAGAAACGGAGCGGCGGGGAGGAAATGAGGTCAGCGCCGAGTTTCAGGAGGGGAGGAGAGAAAAGCTGGGCTGGTAATGAACAGCAGCCGTGGGACGGAAACTTCTCTCATCTCCTCGGGGGGGCTGCAGGTCCTATCTCCTGAGACGCATGCATCTGTTCCGCATCCTCGCATGTGCACGTGTGTGTGTGTGTGTGTGTGTGTGTGTGTGTGTGTGTGTGTGTGTGGCACCGAATACGCCTGAGGCTCAGTGCTGAGCCAGCATGTTTTTTCAGGTCAGAGGTATGATGCATCACACAGCTTGTGTTTCTTTGCCGAGCGCAGTTTCATTCTGACGAGGACGAGAGGCGCTAATTACAGTATTACACATTACATAAGCGTATTAAAATACAATCAACAAAAACAAATAAATAACATTTTACGTCATAAAAATAAACACACTATATATAGAATACAAATAAAATAGGAAAATAATCGACGCTCCAGGATGGTTTTGTGGATTTGTATTTTTATACGGACTTTCTGTTTGCTTTTTATTGAATTAATTTATTTTTTATTATTATTATTATTATTATTATGTTAATATTAGTATTTTATAATTGTTTGGTATAACTGTTATAATCATTTTTTATTTTTTATTTATTTTTTTAATTCAACAATTAAAGCATTTTTTTGTACATTTCTAGAACCATTGCATGAAAAAGGCGAATGATTAGATGCATTAAAAAATTATTAAATGCATTAAAATGAATAATTATCCAAATAATTAATCCACCACTGCATTTTATAATTTAATTCTATTTCTTTCATAATAGAAATGTATAATAATAATAATTATTGCATTTTATAATTAAAATCTATTTTTTTCATAATAGAAATGTATAATAATAATAATAATAATAATTACATTTAATAATTAAATTCTATTTTTTTCATAATAGAGCTGTATAATGATAATAATAATAATAATAATAATAATAATAATAATAATAATAATTATAACATTATATAATTTAATTATATTTTTTATAATATACATTTATAATGTATAATGATAAATAGTAAATAAATGAAAATTCTATATTATCTATATAAAAGTTGAACTTGCTTGAATTCGGCTCCAACTTCATGACACAAATCTTTTTAGAATACGAATTATTTATTTCTTTTAAAAAAATTTCTTTAAATTCTTTTTGTTTGAATCTTTTTATTATTATTTATTTATTTAATTTATCTAATAATTGAAATCGCTTTTAGTTTTGATTCGATCCTCTGCTGTCCTGCTGTGTTTACCTTAATTATCCTCCACGGTCCGGTCCAGTCCGGTTCAGTCCGGTTCAGTCTGGTTCAGTCTGGTTCATTCTGGTTCAGTTTGGTTCAGTCCGGTTCAGTCTGCTTCAGTCTGGTTCAGTTTGGTTCAGTCTGGTTCAGTTTAGTTCAGTCCGGTTCAGTCCGGTTCAGTCTGGTTCAGTTTGGTTTAGTCTGGTTCAGTTTGGTTCAGTCTGGTTCAGTCCGGTTCGGTCCGGTTTGGTCGTCCAGGGTCGTGTTAATTTCTTTTTGGCTTGGTTCCAACCCTTGACCTCTCTGGGGGTTTTGAGAGACGCAGGACGACGCAGAACGAATGCCTCGACCTCTGCGGTGGATTTTAAAGTCCTCCATCGATCTCGTCTCGGACGGCGGCGATAAATTCAGCGCGTGGATGAATCGAAACAAAAGCGTCGGTCCATTAGTGAATTGGTTTGTTTTGGAGGAATCGCTGCATTGATCGCGGGCTCGGCCCGTCGGGTCGGGTCGGGGATTTCATTATCCTCGCGACACAGCGCACTGCTGAGCAACGACTTCGGAAGGTCAGGGAGAGCAAAAGGAGCGACTCGGCCCTAATTAACGCCACAATAACCTGCTGTACAGCCGCGCCGGGGCTCTCGGCGGCTCTCGGAGGTTCTCGGCGGCTCTCGGAGGTTCTCGGAGGTTCTCGCGGGCTCTCGGGGGTTCTCGGGGGCTCTCTGAGGTTCTTGGGGGCTCTCTCAGGTTCTCTGGGGCTCTCTGAGGTTCTCGGGGGCTCTCGGAGGTTCTCAGGGGCTCTCGGAGGTTCTCGGGGGCTCTCGGAGGTTCTCGGGGGCTCTCAGAGGTTCTCGGGGGCTCTCAGAGGTTCTCGGGGGCTCTCAGAGGTTCTCGGGGGCTCTCGGAGGTTCTCGGGGGCTCTCAGAGGTTTTAAAGGGTCAGAATTTTGGTAAACAAAGAGAAAAAAAAGTCATTATTTTATAAACAGGCGGAACCTGATCACGTCTTTCCCAAAGGCTGGTGATTTGAACACCAAGCAGCCACTCCTCGGGCCCTTTAGCAAGGCCCTTAACTCTGAGCAAGCTCTGTGCTTCCTAACATCACTGAGATCTGCAATGAAGGGATTTCACTGTGCTGTAACGTTCTTGTTTACAAATATAATTATAATTCTTTCTTTCTTTTTCTTTCTTTCATTTATTCTTTCTTTTTGCCATTTCCTTCCTTTCTTTATTTTCTTTCTTTCATTTCTTTTTACCGTTTCATTTCTTTCTTTCTTACTTGGTGTTTTCTTTCTCTCTCTCTTTCTTTCTTTCTTTCTTGGTGTTTTCTTTCTCTCTCTCTTTCTTTCTTTCTTTCTTTCTTTCTTTCTTTCTTTCTTTCTTTCATTTCTTTCTGCATTTCTTTCTGCATTTCTTTCTGCATTTCTTTCTGCATTTCTTTCTGCTTTTCATTTCTTTCTGCATTTCTGCATTTCTTTCTGCATTTCTTCCTGCATTTCTTCCTTCATTTCTTTCTGCCTTTGTAACTGTATGTAGATAGATTTGGACCAAACAATCCCATCACTGATATTCCAGTCGGAATTTCGTGGTATGAGAGGAATTATGGAATCCCACCTGGGGTTGTGTGTGTATATGTGTGTGTGTATATGTGTGTGTGTATATGTGTGTGTGTGTGTGTGTGTGTGTGTGTGTGTGTGTGTGTGTGTGTGTGAATTCAGGTTCAATCATGAGAAACAAAAACAGCATTTCTTCATTTTTTTCTTGTTTATTTCCGGTTATAATACAGAGGACGCTGTAACCCCCCCCTCACCCCCCCCCCCCTCACACACGCCCCCCCCCCCCAATCTCCCCCCGGTCCTGACGAACATGCGCTGTTCTCTGCATTTGTTAAAAGCCGTGACCTTTACCTACACGGAATCGAGACAGAAACACAAGCTCGGACTCTCGCAGCCGTGACGTCTGGGACACTCAGAGGAACGCTGGCATTTGCTCCGACTCCCCGGAGACCCGCGTCCTCACATCAGCTCCTTTAAAAGCACTAATTTGATGCGTCCTGTCGGTTCTCCGAGGTTTTGCGTCATCTCCCCGTGGTTCCGCCGGGACCGAGCACTCGATACGTCACCACTGAGGGACGCAATTAGTGCCCCAGTCTGAGGGACCAGGGGACACGGATTTGGGGAATGCTGTAGGGAACACGTGTGGGGTCGTGAGAACATGTCGAATACGTGTGGATTTATAAAACACTGGAGGTCGTGTTGATGAAACCAAAGACTTTGATCTCGTTTGTGTTTGTTTTTCTTTGTCAATCGACAAATTCCTGCAAATTCCTGCAAATTCCTGCAAATTCCTGCAAATTCCTGCAAATTCCTGCAAATTCCTGCAAATTCCTGCAAGTTACTGACAAGAAGGTTGGTGATTTAAACAACAGTATCACCGAGCAGTCACTCCCAAATATATTAAATATATCTGAAACTCCCCGTTTGGTGCTGCTTATAATAATAATAATAATAATAATAATAATAATAATAATAATAATAATAATAATAATAATAATAATAAATAATAATGTCACAAATTAAAAGCACAAAAAATCATCAATCAAAGTGAGTTTATGCAATTTTAAATTATAATTAAAATAAATAAATAAAATATATATATATATATATATATATATATATATATATATATATATATATAATATATATATATAATATAATAATAATAATAAATAATAATAATAATAATAATAATAATAATAATAATAATAATAATAATAATAATAATAAAAAAAAACAATGAAATGTCAACAAAATGAAACAAAAAAAAAACGTGTGTATGCTGGTCATTGTTTAAATAATAATAATAATAATAATAATAATAATAATAATAATAGTAATAATAATCACATAATCAGAATATTTTTATTATTATTGCTATTATATTATTATTATTATTATTATTATTATTATATTATCTAT
>JACRUU010000006.1:3528368-3533368 GCA_030449085.1 Kryptopterus vitreolus
TTCCATTTATATTCATATTTATGCATACTATAAGATCGATATATTATTTTTCTTCTCCTTTATGACCATCCCCTCTTCCGTGTGAAGCGGAGCGTGTTTAGTAAAATATACTTCATATATATTTAATGCAGCACACATTTATTCACAATGCGCCCAGATAAATAAATAAATAAAACCAATATAATCGTTTTTTTTTTTTTGTTTTTATCACATTAATGTAACATTTGTTTTTCTGACGCGCCAAGTCTCAAATCCAGCATCGATTTCTGCCAAAATCTGATGATTGACGGCCCTTAAATCGCCGTCTTTACTTTACAAGGATATTTAATTTTTAATTTTTTAAATTTTATTAATAATAATCATACATTTGCATAAATTGCCATACATTGCATATAAATGTTGATTAGAGCGTTAAATCTCATGACAATCATGCAATTCAGTGCAATTCAATATAAAAAAAATACATATATATATATATATAGATATATATATATATATCTATATATATATATATATATATATATATATATATATATATATATATATATCTGTGTCTATCTCAGGTGTCTATGGGCATTAATGCAAGGATACACCCTGGATGAAATGCCAACCCATCACACACCACACACACACACACACACACACACACACACACACACATTCATACACTAGGGACAATTTTCCAAGGTGCCAATCAACCTACTGTGCATGTTTTTGGACCGGGGGAGGAAACCGGAGAACCAGGAGAAAAAACCCCCCTGAGACACGGGGAGAACATGCACAAAACTCCACACACACATGGCCGCCACCGTGCCCCCTATATATATATATATATATATATATATATATATACTAGGGGCACGGTGGTGGTTTAGTGGTTAGCACGTTCGCCTCACACCGCCAGGGTCCGGGTTCGATTCCCGTCTCGGCCATGTGTGTGTGTGGAGTTTGTGCATGTTCTCCCCGTGCCTCAGGGGGTTTTTCTCCAGGGTTCTCCGGTTTCCTCCCCCGGTCCAAAAAACATGCACGGTAGGTTGATTGGCTCCTTGGAAAATTGTCCCTAGTGTATGAATGTGTGTGTGAGTGTGTGTGTGTGTGTGTGTGTGTGTGTGTGTCCTGCGATGGGTTGGCATTTCATCCAGGGTGTATCCTGCCTTAATGCCCATAGACGCCTGAGATAGACACAGGCTCCCCGTGACCCGAGGAAGATCGGATAAAGCGCTAGAAGATGAATGAATGAATATATATATATATATATATATATATATATATATATATATATATATATATATATATATATATATATATATATATATATAAAGGCCTTAGTGATTATCGTCATTGCAGTCAAATCCCGGCGTTTGATTGGTCGCTTCCTTCTCTTTCCGTTCTCGCCGCTTTTGTTTTCTGTATCTTTGACGATCCTTTTGTGTTTTAAAGCTTTTCCACTTTCGTCTCTCGTCGTCTGAAACACCGAAGGGGAGAAAAAAAAAGGTTTTTGACTGAAATATCAGCAGAAGAAAGTTACAGCGTCTGTAGCCGGAGGGTAAAGTTAAGCGCATCGGAAGCCATTTTCGGCTGTAATTACGCTTATCGCCGAGCGAAGACACGATTCGACTGGCTGCGAGGAGATAATAAAGAGCGCCGTGACACGCGCCAGGACGAGTGCGTTCGCGACGAGAGCTCGAGACACGACAGGCCCCTTTGTTAAACCTCCCTCTTTTGTTAACGATACGCCGAAAGACGGCGGCGATTTTATTTATTTATTTATTTATTTTTATGCTGGCGTGTTTTTGTGATGTATAAACGCTTTACTACCCTTAAAGTTTTACGTTAAGGTTTAACCTGAAGCTCCATATGAGAGTGTAAGCGATTTCATTTCCATTACTTATGCAATAACGGAGTGATGAATTGATCAAACGACTAATTACTTAATTCATTATTGATCGATTTGAATTATTTTAGGAGTTAATTATTTGTTCCAGTAAACCATTCAGTCACTCTTTCATCCGTTTATTCACTCATTTATTCTTCTTTCAATTAAACACGACAACCAATCCAATTCATCAATTAACCGTTTTTTTGTTAATAATTGGCGAGTTAATTAATTAATTAATTCAACAATTGAATGAATGGACACATGACGGAATCAATAAGCCATTGAACAATTGTAGGAATAAATAGATTTCATTTATTCATTTAGAAAATTATGAATGTGTTTATTTATTTGATCAATTGTTTATTCATTAAACTGATCCTTCATTCCTCAAATTTTTATTTGTTTGTTTGTTTCTTCCGTCGATTAATCACTTTTTCAGTTCATCAGACAGATGAACTATTTACTATTAACTATTAGCAAATGGACAGCTGGTTATTTGATTGATTAATTGATTGATTAATTGATTGATTAATTGATTGATTGATTGATTGATTATTGATTGATTAATGATTGATTAATTGATTGGCTTCTTAATTGAATGATTAATTGATTAATTAATTGATTGATTAATTTGTTGATTAATTGATTGATTAATAGATTGATTAATTGATTGATTGATTGATTAATGGATTGATTAATTGAATGATTAATGGATTGATTAATTGATTGGTTAATTTGTTGATTAATTTGTTGATTAATTTGTTGATTAATGGATTGATTAATTGATTGATTAATTGGTTGATTGAGGAATAAATTGATTCATTGATTTATCAAAGTTTCATACATTTCCATTTAAAAAGAGCGTCTTTGCGGTGAAACTCTGATCTGAGACGCTTTAAAGCGCTGGTTTTACAGATTGGCGTTAAATGTAGCTAGAAATGGATAAAAGTTTTTCTTTGATGTTTCTCATTTTATCGTTACGTTCGATTTTTTTTCCGGCGCCGTTACTTGACGTGATATGGAGGTTTTTGTAACGCTGGCGATGCGCTCGCCGATGCGCTCTCGGTGTTGATTACACTCCCCGAGACGTCTCACACACTCACACACTCACACACTCCGTGTCTCGACACGTCACGGACGATTCGCACGACCCCGAGTGAACTTATCACACGGGTAATTAGTGGGAACGACGTGAACGCGGCACGACGCCACTCGCGAGCTGCTCTCGGCCTGAAAAGGCCACTGGGGGAGAGAGAGAGAGAGAGGGAATGCAGGAGTGTGTGTGTGTGTGTGTGTGTGTGTGTTTAACACGTGAAAAGGGCAAATGAAAATAAAGGAATGTGATGAGAGGGAAAAAAGAGGAAGAAAGGATGAGCGTTAAAATTGTGGGTAAAGGGGTATAAAAAGGAAAAACAGGGGTGAAGGTGGGATAGAGAACTGAAAGAAGGAGAAAGAGGGTAAAAAGAGGGATGAGAACAGAGGGATGATTAGAGGTAGAAAGAGAGTACGGAGAAATAAAGAGGGATGGAGGGATAAAGGGGGTAAAAGGAGGTGATTAGAGGAGTTCGGAAACGTAAAGAGGGATGTGATAAATAGGGATAAAGAGAGAGAGAGAGAGAGAGAGAAGGATGACAAATAAAATGGAGGTAAAGATGTGGGGCAAAAGAAATAAATACGGTTGAAGAGGGGATTAAAAAAAAAGGAGAAAGAGGGAGAGGTTCAAAGGAGTAAAGAGGGATAAAAAGGGAGAGGTAGAAAGGGTAGAGAGGGGGAAAAGGGGATAGACAGATACATCACACTCTTCTCATATAACATCTCTCCCTCTCTTTCTACTACTTTCTGTTTATAGTGCATTTTTCATGATGTTTATCCTCCCTCTCTCCCTCTCTCTCTCCCTCTCTCTCCCTCGTTTTTCCCCGCAGGTCTCCGTAGAATGGAGCGAGAATGAACAGAGAGCGGCTGAAGGAAAAGCATGAACTGGAGGGTCATTGAGGTCACCTGCGTCCTGTGTCTATGGGGTGGTGTATGGGTTGAGTGTGTGCGTGTGGATCCCTCGTCCTCAGAGCATCATGTTCCCAAACACTTCGACTGGCTCATCTCGGATCGCGGCCCTTTCCACCACAGTAAGGCCTACCTCGCCTTCGTGGAGAGATTCCGCCAGGGGTTCACCACCCGCTATAAAATATACAGGCGAGTACACACACACACACACACACACACACACACACACACACACACACACACACACACACACACACACACCATCTATCACTATCTTTCTCTTCTATCTCTCACTCTATCACTCTATCACTCCATCTCACTATATATATATATATATATATATATATATATATATATATATATATATATATATATATATATATATATACCATCTTGTCCTGTCTCTCTCTTTGTCCATCTCCTCCACTTCTCTTCTCTCTCTCTCTCTCTCTCTCTCTATATATATATATATATATATATATCTCTGTCTCTCTCTTTGTGCATCTCTCTTTCCTTCCACCCTCTCTACTCTCATCTCTCTCTCTCTTTGTTTATATTGATATATAGATCTCTCTCTCTCTCTCTCTCTCTCTCTCTCCTCTCTCTCCTCTCTCTCTCTCTCTCTCTATATATATATATATATATTTATATATATTTATATCATTTCCTTCCATCTTTCTTTTTCTATATGTCTCTGTCTCTCTCTCTCTCTATCATTATATCTCTCTCTTTCTCTTCCCCCCTCTCTCGCTCTCTCTCTCTCTCACTCTCTCTCCTCTCTCTATTTTATATTATATATATATATCTGTCTCTCTCTCTTTGTCCAGGTCCCATCTTTCTCTCTCTCTCTCTCCCTAGGCCTCTCCCCTCTCTCTCTCTCTCTCTCTATCTCTCTATCTCTCTCTCTCACTCTCTCTCTCTCTTCTCTTATCTATATATATATATATATATATATAGATATATATTTCTATCATTCCTTCCATCTTTCTTTTTTATCTGTCTTTATATCTCTCTCATCTTATCTCTTCTCTTAGCCTCTCGCTCTCATCGGTCTCTCTATATATATATTAGATATAAGAATTTCTTTCTCGACCATTCCTTCCAATCATCTTTCTTTTTC
>JACRUU010000006.1:3538368-3548368 GCA_030449085.1 Kryptopterus vitreolus
TAGGGGTTGTTTGGTGGTTGTTAGTGGTTGTTTAGGGTTGTTTGGGGTAGTTAGGGGTTATTTGGTGTCGTTAGGGGTTATTTGCTGGTCATTAGAAGTTGTTTCGTGGTCGTTAGTGGTTGTTTAGGGTTGTTAGGGGTAGTGTGGTAGGCATTAGGGGTTGTTTGGTGATCGTTAGGGGTTATTTGGGGTTGTTGGTGGTTGTTAGTGGTTGTTTAGGGTTGTTTGGGGTGGTTAGGGGTTATTTGGTGTCGTTAGGGGTTATTTGGTGGTCATTAGAGGTTGTTTCGTGGTCGTTAGTGGTTGTTTAGGGTTGTTAGGAGTAGTGTGGTAGTCATTAGAGGTTGTTTGGTGGTTGTTAGGGGTTATTTGGGGTTGTTTGGTGGTTGTTAGTGGTTTTTTAGGGCTGTTTGGGGTGGTTAGGGGTTATTTGGGTTATTTTTGGTTGTTTATGGTTGTTAGGGGTAGTGTGGTAGTCATAAGGGGTTGTTTGGTGGTCGTTATGGGTTATTTGAGGTTGTTTGGTGGTTGTTAGTGGTTGTTTAGGGTTGTTTGGGGTGGTTAGGGGTTATTTGGTGGTCATTAGAGGTTGTTTCGTGGTTGTTTAGGGTTGTTAGGGGTAGTGTGGTAGTCATTAGGGGTTGTTTGGTGGTCGTTAGGGGTTATTTGGGGTTGTTTGGTGATTGTTAGTGGTTTTTTAGGGTTGTTTGTGGTGGTTAGGGGTTAATTGGTGTCGTAGTTGGTAGTGTTTGTTTAGGGTTGTTAGGGGTAGTGTGGTAGTCATTAGGGGTTGTTTGGTGGTCGTTAGGGGTTATTTTGGGTTTTTAGTGGTTTTTTTAGGGTTGTTTGGGGTGGTTAGGGGTTATTTGGTGTCGTAGTTGGTAGTGTTTGTTTAGGGTTGTTAGGGGTAGTGTGGTAGTCATTAGGGGTTACGGGTGTTGTTAGGTGTTATCTGGGGCCAAATGAGGTTATTTGGGGTCGTAATGGCTTGTTTGGCTGTTGTTTGGTGGACATTAGACTTTTAATCAGCTGGTTATGGGTTCAAATCCCACCACCAACACAGTGACATACACACCTTCCAGACAATCACGATCCACTACGCACACTGATCAGAGGTTATAACACTCCCTATAACACCGCGTGTTAGGTACTGCACAATCGGCGCTCCCGGGAGCGTTCCTAATTCCTCACGACATTCCCAAACGACCTCATGGCGTCCCGTAATGATGTATTTTATATTATTAGTAGTATTTGTGTAACGCAGGACGAAACCCAGAGGAAAGGATCTCTCGCTCGCCGCCGGCTCACGACTCGCTCGCGACCAGACGAGACGATTAAACGTCGCCTCGATACAGCGCCGCACTCCTCATTAAAAATTTAATCTGAAAAGCTGCAATCACATCTGCCTGACATCTGCGCGGCTGTCAGACGCTCGCGAGAGGCTCATCCATCAAACGGCCGTAATCGGAACAAAAGTTCTGTAGCGTTTTTTTTTCTTTTTTGTTCTGTTGTTAGAACAGAGGAGTGCATGAGAGAGAGAGTGAGGGAGGAGAGAGAGAGAGAGAGAGAGAGAGAGAGAGAGAGAGAGAGAGAGAGACAAAAGCGTTCTCAAACCTCTCCGGAAAAATACACTTACATTTGTCTGTTTTATAAACTGATCCCGGATCAGAGACGCGCGGATGCGGGACGAGAGATACACAGGGGAGGAGGAGAGGAAATAAAAGCCAGCGAAAATAACAAAACTGTCCAAAATCAAGCAGGATAAACTGTGTACTGTGTGTGTGTGTGTGTGTTTGTGTGTGTGTGTGTGTGTGTGTGTGTGTGTGTGTGTGTGTGTGTGTGTGTGTGTGTGTGTGTGTGAGAATAGAAATAGAAGTTACACATTGGTGATTTTAGATAGATAGATAGTTGCAATAATAACAGATGATGATCGATGAATGTTGTGATGATGATGATGATGATGTGATGATGGTGGTGATTATGATGGGGTGATGATGATGATGATGATGATGATGACAATGATGTGATAATGATGATGATGATGATGATGATGATGGTGGGGATGATGATGATGATGATGATGATGGTGATGATGATGATGATGAGATGATGATAGTAATGATGATGATGAAGATGGTGATGATAACGATGATGGATGATGATGGTGATGGTGGAGATGATGTTGATGATGATGATGATGATGTGATGATGATATGATGATGCGATGTGATGATATGGATGCCTGTGATGAAGGATGATGATGATGATGCTGACGTTGATGATGCTTTGATGATGATGATGGTGATGTGATGATGGTGCATGACGATGCTGTGCTGATGGTGATGCTGATAATGATGATGATGATGATGACCGTGATGCTGGTCTGCTGCTGATGATGCTGTGATGATGATGATGATGATGGTGATGATGATGATGATGGTGATGATAATGATGATTGATGATGATGGTGATGATGATGATGGTGATGATGATGATGATGGTAATGATGACAGTGATGATGAAGATGGTGATGATGATGATGATGATGATGATGGTGATGATGATGATGGTGATGATGATGATGGTGATGATGATGGTGATGTTGATGCGATGATGATGGTGATGATGGTGATGATGTCGATGATGACAATGATGATAGTAATGATGATGATGAAGATGGTGATGATGATGATGAAGATGATGATGATGATGGATGATGATGATGTGGTGATGATGATGCTGCTCCTGCTGATGATGCTTGATGATGATGATGATGATGATGATGATGATGATGACGATGACGATGACGATGACAATGATGACATGATGACGGTGATGATGATGATGTGATGATGATGACGATGATGACGGTGATGACGATGATGACGTGATGACGATGATGACGACGAGTCCTAAAGGTTGTTTCTCGTTCTCTCCACGTTTTGGTTTCCATGGCGACGTAGATTGTGGTGTGCGCAGGAAGCGCAGGTTCTCCCGCAGGTTCTCCCGCAGGTTCTCCCCCGGCGCCTCTCTACAGGACGAGCTTAAACGCAGGACAACAACAACAACCCCATCACAGAGACGCCAATCTCTTTCTGCCCTGATCGCCGAAGACCTTCTGCCTCCAGCCGCGATGACATTCCGCCTCGGCAGCTCAGCCTTCCAAAAGGTCACCATCGCTTTCCCCCCGGACGCTCCTAAAGGTCTGTTTACGGGGATAATCAACCTGAAGGACGCTTGTCTTTAACCTCTCGCTCCGTGGAGTTCAGCCTTTGTGCGTAAAACTCTCCGTAAATGTGGACGATGAGCGACGGCAGGCGCGGCTGATGTTCGGGACGAGAAGAAAACAAAGTGGATGTTCCTTTTGTTTTCTTCCACCAAACGCCTCATTGGTCCGATCCCTTTTTCCCCTCGGACGTCAACGCTTCCTCTCAATAACTGTAGTGTGGATTTCACTGGCGCTCATGAGAATGATTTTCATCCTAAACGCAGCACGTCACTTTGCACGTCAAAGTTATTTTGTTTCTTTAACGAGCTGCCGTCGTGCATCTCCGGCTGCCCTCCTCCTCCGTCTTCTCCTTTTTCTTCTTCTCCTTCTTCTTCTTCTCCTCTTTCTTCCTAAATCCATCGCTCACGGCTCGAGGGACTTTTCTACCAGTGGCGTTACGACTGCGTTTTGTACTTCAGACCTTCAGTCCTGGGGACACTTTGTATTGAGATTAATCCACGCTCATTCCGCTGCTTATCCGGCGCTTTATGGTGCGCGTCGGAGAGAAGAAAACCTCCGGGTTGTGCCGAGGAGAGAAACCCGGGAACGAGCCGGCCTATAAAAGTTTGGGAAAATGTTAATAATGCATGAAGATTTTCTGGTGCTGGGACAGGACTTCTATTCAGTGTGTGTAGGAGGTGGGTTACTGTGGTCCTACTGTGTGTGTGTGTGTGTGTGTGTGTGTGTGTGTGTTTATTTATGGCAAGTCATAAAAGATAGATGGTCTATATTTGGTATTGGGGGGAAATGGAGACAGGCTGGAGCAGGAAATAAAAATGGACAGAGAGGACAAATAAAAAAACGGGATTCAAATACAGATGAGTGTTTTTTTACAGAGTGTATTTAATGTTGAGAGTTACGATATGGAGCAGGAGGAATCTCGTACAGTGAGAGTTAATGTCGTTATTAAAGCAAGAAACCCAACAAACACACTTTTACAGTGTTACGTTACAGTGTTACATTAGAGTGTTAGTGTTAGAGTATCACCAATGAATTGAAAGCGTTGTTACATTAATATTGCGATCACAGTCACAGTGCAGTTACGGTGTTGTTACACTATTATTGCGATCACAGTTACATTTTGGTTGTTGTTACATTAATATGGCAATTGCATAGTTACAGTATTGTTACGTTGTTATTGCGATCACATAGTTACAGTATTGTTACGGTGTTGTTACGGTGTTGTTACATTATTATTACGATCACATAGTTACAGTATTTTTACGGTGTGGCTACATTATTATAGTGATCACATAGCTACATTGTTGTTATGGTGTTGTTACATTATTATTGCGATCACATAGTTACAGTGTTGTTACGGTGTTGTTACATTATTATTGAGATCACAGTTACTGTGTTGTTACATTATTTTTGCAATCACGGTTACAGTGCAGTTACGGTGTTGTTACACTATTATTGTGATCACAGTTACAGTTAGGTTGTTGTTACATTATTATGGCAATCGCATAGTTACAGTATTGTTACGTTATTATTGTGATCACATAGTTACAGTGTTGTTATGGTGTTGTTACATTATTATTATCACATAGTTACGTTACGGTGTGGCTACATTATTATAGTTACATTGTTGTTATGGTGTTGTTACATTATTATTGCGATCACATAGTTACAGTGTTGTTACGGTGTTGTTACATTATTATTGCGATCACATAGCTACAGTGTTGTTATGGTGTTGTTACATTATTATTACAATCACATAGTTACAGTGTTGTTACATTATTATTGCGATCACATAGTTACAGTGTTGTTATGGTGTTGTTACATTATTATTACAATCACATAGTTACAGTGTTGTTACGGTGTTGTTACATTATTATTGCGATCACATAGTTACAGTGTTGTTATGGTGTTGTTACATTATTATTGCGATCACATAGTTACATTGTTGTTATGGTGTTGTTACATTATTATTGCGATCACATAGTTACAGTGTTGTTACATTATTATTGCGATCACATAGTTACAGTGTTGTTACGGTGTTGTTACATTATTATTGCGATCACATAGTTACGTGCAACGTTACATTATTATTGATCACATAGTTACAGTGTTGTTATGGTGTTGTTACATTATTATTGCGATCACATAGTTACATTGTTGTTATGGTGTTGTTACATTATTATTGCAATCACATAGTTACAGTGTTGTTACGGTGTTGTTACATTATTATTGCGATCACATAGTTACAGTATTATTTGTTGTTATGGTGTTGTTACATTATTATTACAATCCCATAGTTACAGTGTTGTTACGGTGTTTTTACATTATTATTGAGATCACAGTTACTGTGTTGTTACATTATTTTTGCAATCACAGTTACAGTGCAGTTACGGTGTTGTTACATTATTGTGACAATCACATAGTTACAGTGTTGTTATGGTGTTGTTGCATTATTATTGCAATCACATAGTTACAGTATTGTTATAGTGCTGTTATGTTATTATTGCGTTCACATAGTTACAGTGTTGTTACGGTGTCGTTACGTTATTATTATATACAATTCTAATACAGAAACCCATTATGGCCACGTCAGCTTCTGGGGGGTCACGTGTTGTTGTTGTTGTTGTTGTTGTATTTTTTCCTCAGAGCAGCTTCAGACCTCTGACTGTGTACAGCATTATTCTCCACTGAAGAGCTGCTGCTGACACGTGCCTTTACAAAGCCTTAACACGGGTGGCGTATGTAGTGTGCAACGTGAGAGAGAGAAACACACACACACACACACACACAGAAACACACACACACACACACAGAGATTGGGTTCACATTCGAATCCTGCTGATTCGCCACATCAGAATTCAAGACCACATAAAGAGCTGTGGAGAGAATAAAGGCCAGCCATGTGGGTGGCTAGCTGTTATATCACACACACACACACACACACACACACACACACACACACACCACATGCACTGGATGATGAGGTGGGGTCGGATCACCCTTTTCTCCGTGATCATTGTTCTCGGTCTCTTTCTGCGGCTCTGGTGCGGACGGGAAATCCAATATAAATGCTAATCTGTCTATTAGTAGACTTTTAGAGAGCCACGAGCGCTCATTGTGCGGCAATCAAAGGACGAGATGGACGATTTCTTATTTAGAACGAAAATGTTTATGAACGTGCCGATCTGCTTATTGATCAGGTGTCGGGGAGAGAATGGAATAAAGGCGGATCGCGGGACGCCCCACATCCCCTCAACCCATCCCCACCCCTAGCCCCCCCCCAACATCCCACTCCGAACGCAGCCGCACCCGGATACATTACAGAGTCGATCTCCTTTCAGCGGCTTTTAACATGGAAGTGAATGGAGAATAATAAAGTCATCACTGCGAGGAGACGGAGATGGCCGTATTCAGCCTTTATTAAAGCGTAAAAGAGGTCTCCGTCACCGAGAGGCGCCGGAGGGTTAATAACGAGACCGAGACCTCGGAGCAAATAGACTTCTCCCAGCCAAAATCTTAACAAATCTCCGCTTCCGCTCGGATTCTATTCTTTTCTCTCTTTTTTTTTCTCTCTGCCATATTGCCACAGAGACCACGCGTTCACGTCCACAGCCAAATCTGGCGAGAAATAACAAAGAACCTGCGTCCTTCGGTTCGTGTCGAGCGAATCGTGGAATCTGGCTGATCAAATTAAAAGAAACACACGAGCGCATACGTAAGCACATCGGGACCAGGTGGGTGTTGGGTCAAATCTCAAACGTTCCCCAAGTGCTATTCTATACTATTGACACGGTGGTTTAGTGGTTAGCATGTTCGCCTCACACCACCAGGGTCCGGGTCGATTCCCATCTCGGACATGTGTGTGTGGAGTTTGTGCATGTTCTCCCCGTGCAGGGTCATCAGGGGGTTTTTTGGTTCTCCCCAGGTTCCTCAGTCGTTTCGGTTTCTCCGGGTTGTAAGTTTCGGTCTCAAAACCCCGGTCCAGGTTTGAAAACATGCACGGTAGGTTGATTGGCACTTGGGAAATCCTATTGTCCCCTAGTGTGTGAATGAGTGTGTTGTGTGTGTGTGTGTGTGTGTGTGGTGATGGGGTTGGCATTCCATCCAGGGTGTCTATCCTGCCTTAATCCTGCCTTAATACCCTAGACGCCTGAGATAGACACAGACCCCGTTACCCGAGGGAAGATCGGATAAAGCACTAGAAGATGAATGAATGAATGAACTTAGTCAAGGTTTCCATGGCAACAAGGGTTTTAACCCTTTAAAGGCCATTCACATTAACATTCACATTCACATCTGTACAAGTCATTTATTTGATGGAAGTTATTGATACAGTAAAGGTAATCATGCTTTTACATTTACATTAATTCCATTATCCACTCACGACTGAGCAGTTCAGGGTGAAGGGCCTCCCCACAAGGGCCCACTAGTGGTAGTGGTGGTTGTGGGATTTGAAAGTTTGGCATTCCGGTGCAGATCCCAATGCCTTTAACCACTCCCACCTCCTCCCTCCAAGCCTTAAATGGACAACGGAGGTGTCATATGCGCGTCATAAACATGTACAGTAACCAAATGTAAACAAATCCAGTTTACACATTAATAATTGTGAACAAATATAAATAGGCGAATACAAGCACATGCAGAACCAATATATATATATGTATATATAATATATATATATATATATATATATATATATATATATAATCAAATCACTAAGCAATGCATTTTCTGTTGTAATGACCCGTCCATTTAAGAAAGAAAATAAACCAAAATAAATAAATAAACACGCCCAGTTTTTTTTTTTTTCCCCTCGAGAAAAGCGACCATCTGCTCGACGCGTCCACCGCGGCGCTCGCGAGCGAACTGGAGGTGAATAAACGCTGGATGTTGATGTTAATTCCCCGCCTGCCAAAACAGCTCTCGAGACTCGCAGGCGTATTAGAGTGTATAAATAGCACGTCTGCATACGTCCTGTTTTTCTTTCCCTGCTCAGCCCCTTGTTATGTGCAACCTGTTTTTATTTATATATTTAGTTATAGTACTATATATATAATATATATATATATATATATATATATATATATTATGTTTTTTTTGTTTTATATCCCTCACTGCAGAGGATGCTGTAATCATCCCGTCCCCGAAACGTACGGGGCCCCCGTGCACCGCCAAGCGCAATTTAACCACGATTTGTCAAAGTGTTTATGCTAATGCGGGTAATTTGATGTTTGCCTCATCAGCTTAATTAGGTGGCGACTAATCAATTTATGATTAAAGCGAAACGACGGGCCGCTGCTCGCCCACGCTCGGATTGATGGGGAACTTTTCAAGGTCGTCGCACTTTAGCGGAGTTTGAGGTGGAACGTCCGTACTCGTGTTTTATTTATTTATTTATTTTGGTATATGATATGATATTTTATATCACGTTATATTTCACAGTATCCGGTATGAGGATCCATGTGTGGGTGTGTGTTGTGTGTGTGTGTGTGTGTGTGTGTGTGTGTGTGTGTGTGTGTGTGTGTGTGTGTGGAGTGTGTGGTTGATTTGTGCATGTTTTTTTTCCCGTGCCTCAGGGGGTTTTTCTCCGGGTTCTCCGGTTTCCTCCCGGTCCAAAAACATGCATGATAGGTTGATTGGCACCTTGGAAAATTGTCCCTAGTGTATGAATGAATGTGTGTGTGTGTGTGTGTGTTGTGTGTGTGTGTGTGTGGATTTTGTGCATGTTCTCCACCGTGCCTAAGGGGGTTTTTTTCTCCCGGGTTCTCCGGTTTCCTCCCCCGGTCCAAAAACATGTACGGTAGGTTGATTGGCACCTTGGAAAATTGTCCCTAGTGTGTGAATGTGTGTGTGTGTGTGAATGTGTGTGTGTGTGTGTGTTCCCTGCCAGGTGTGTGTGGCATTCCATTCAGGGTGTATCCTGCCTTGATGCCCATAGGCGCCTGAGATCGGCACATAGTAGTCGGATGAAGTGGATGAATATTAAAATCGTCCTGAAACTGGAGACTCCTTCCATTAAAAGACCCAGATGCTCCGCCGTTGCCATAGAGACGATACATTTTATATTTTATGAGTATGAAAAAAATATTTTGTGAAGTGGCTCGTTATTTATTTATTTATTTATTTATTTATTTATTATTTATTTATTTATTTAAAGCAGAGACTAATCCCGAGCGGGTCGGTTCAGCTTGTCCTGAGGTAATTAGATTGAGCTGGATCATTTAGATGCTGTACGGATAGCAGGAGAAATGAGAAGAATGAACAAGTTGGGCACACACACACACACCACACACACACACACACACACACACACACACACACACCCACACACACACCACACACTGATCAGGGCTTAGATCACAGATTCTGCAGGAAGACGAGCTCAACAAAGGTCAGCATCAAGGTGAGAAATAATTAAGGGGGCTTTCGGTTCATCTTGGTGCAGAACAGCACTCCAATCAGTGTCGAGTACATACACACACACACACACACACACACACACACACCACACACACAGACACACACACACACGACACACGTAACACGACGTCTACTCGTCCTCTTGACCCTCACACTAAACCTAAAAGGTCATTAATGTGAATTTTTTCTTTGATATTTAATCTAAATATATTTGTTGTTTGTTTTTCACTACACAAACCCGTTAACACGACGCGCGGATGTAATAAAGGTCGCCCCGCACTCTCGAACCCGCTCTAAACGTCCGCCGCGCCGCCGTTCCTCTAATCTCCGACAGGCTAATTACCCGAGCTG
>JACRUU010000006.1:3560868-3572136 GCA_030449085.1 Kryptopterus vitreolus
CAGCTCCCGGAAAACCAGAATTGGGGTGGGAAAAAAACTAAAAGCGTAGGATCCGAACGCCAGCACGTCCCCTTTTTTTCCCAGCACGATTGCTGGATCCGTCGGTTAAATCTGAACATATGGACCGAACCCTTCCGCATATGGCTAATGACTGGGTCCTAAAAGGGGGCCCAAACTTGAACTTGAGGACTGTTAGCGGCGAAGGGAAATGTGAAGGGATTTTAGCGTTAGGGAGGTTTTGGGATCCGGACCTGAAACTAAGAACGTCCGGAATTCCCGATTGCGACGTAGCGGCGAGTATATGAGCATTTTTGCTCCCGATGATATCCATAATCCTTTGCAGCTGTCATTCATTAAGGGATTTTAACACGGAGACATTCCTCATAACCCACACACACACACACACACACACTTGCTTTTCGTCTATTTTTCTCTCCGGTGCAACTTTATGCAGAGGCTTAATACGCCTCATTATCTGCCCTACTTTACCTTGAGATTTGTTGATGCCAAGGCAGGCACAGTGCAATTTGCATATATTTGCTCCCACTCTCTTGAAGAGCAGTAATTAGAAAGCGCTTAGATCCATTTCGCGAGGCGAGAACCCGCGAGCTTCACCTGTCACGTGGGCCGCAGAGAAGCTCGGCTGCACAATCGAATTAGCTTCACCCGGTGTTTTTCGCCGCGCTCCGGCTAATGGGAGGGAAATCCGACGGGTGGGAAAAAAAAAAAACACAAAAAAAAACCTGTTGAACGATATTCCGAGAGACGCATCATAGTCAGGAGCGATTCAGGCGCGGCATGGCGTGGGTGAGACCCCATGCAGTTCCACTTAATTGTTACGCCGCTGCCCCCGGTGCTAGCGGCTGCCCTGGTTGTAATGTTTTCATTACGACGGCAAGCATTTTATGTATTTTTTTTAACGGAGAAAAAAAACCTACGCCGGTTGTTTGAACGTCGCTTCTTGGCTAGGACGGGGACGGGGACGGGGACGGGGGGGACGGGGGGGACGGGGGTGAATTAAAGGCCCTCGTCGGGGAAGGGATTATCTCATTCACAGGTGGAATCGCTCAGGTGGCAATAAAATCGTGAAAACGGGTTGCCTCGTCCTCTATTTTCACCCCATTCTGTTTTATCACATCCATATTCATTCACCATTTTATCCGACTCCTCTCTCGGGTTTACCTGTTCCAATCTCAGGCGAATTCGGACGCCAAGAAAGGCAAGGACACAAACCCTGTACGGGACGCCAACCGCACTCACACACACACACACACACCACACACACACACACACACACACACACACACACACACACACACACTAGGGGTAATTTTCCAACCTACCGTGCATGTTTGTTTTTTTTCGGGGCGGAGGTGGGGACGACATGGCGAACCTGCAAACACACATGGCGGAGACGGGAATCGAACCCCCACCCAACCCTGGAGGTGTGAGGCGATCGTGCTAAGCCCCACCTCCCACCCTGCCCCCCCACCCGACCGTTAACATGCCCTTGTTTGAAATCCTTTGTTTAATGTTCCGAGTGCAACACGAAGGCGTTTGAGAGGTTGTTTACTGATGGCGTTCCCTCGCATCGTCTGCAAGCTGTCCTAAAAAAATAATAACATGGAAATCAGTACGAGAGAGACCTGTCCTAGTTTACTCGCTGCCTGGCTTATAAAAAACAAAAAAACAACAACAAAAAACAAAAAAACAGCTTCCCGGTCGCCTAATTACATCTGATCAGGAGAAATCAGGAAGCAGAAATGCGAGTTTATTGGTTGCCACCCCCGAGACGCCGAGGAAATTTCATTTAAGGAAGCAAGCAGGTAAGGGTTTAACGGCGAGGCGCTTCCTCTGAGGCACGAGATCGAGTCAATTACAAACCCTCAAGAGAAAAAGAGAGAGAGAGAGACCCTTCGTCCGTATCCCTACTCAACCCCGATTTCTTTCCGTTCTAGCGATTAACGGGGGGGCGGCGGCGTCTCCGACCGTGTCGATTCAAACCTTAACGAGCCACTTTGGATCTCCGACTCTGCTGATAATGTTTTCCAATCTCTGCTTAGTTACACTCGGATGCGGCGGCCCGACCCGGAATGCACCTCGGATGTTTTTCAATTTTGCGCTCCATTACAGGAAACGTCTTTCTTTATCTCCTCTGAATGAATGAGGGGGGGGAATAATAATAATAATAATAATAATAATAATCTGGCCAATAATAGAGATTAGCAGAGACGACGCTCTGCCCGTTGGCGTAACTCAGCTCGAGTGTGATGTTCATCAGTGTTTACTTAATTAAGATAGCGATCAGTCGTAGCCAGCAGAAGCCGGATGTTTGTTTTTGTTTTTGTTTTTGTTTATCAATTCGGATTGTAATATGCGTCTGCTATTTGTATTTTGTTTTGTACTCGAGGCTAAAACGATCGCCTGCTTCTTATTATCTTCCTGCTCTGACGATGCTTGTCGGTGGCTGATTATTAATATGGACACATCTGGGTTTTTTTTTTTCTTTCCCCGCTTAAAAGCAAATAAACAAATAAACAAACAATGGATTTGTTGTGTCTGGAGAAAGGAGCACTTTCTTATAAGTGATGGAAGTAAATGCATTTCGTTACTGTAGTTAAAGTAGCTTTTTATTCTATTTTGCAGACGCGGAAAAACAACAATTTTGTGGTGATAAAAACGATAATAGAAAGAATAAAGTCGTACTTTAATTTTAAGTCGTACTTTAAAAGGCACTTTAAGCCGAGTCGTGCGTAACTAACGGTTTGGTTTCCTCTGCAGGGAGTTTGCGCGTTGGAAGGTGAGGAACACGGCCATCGAGCGGCGGGATCTGATCCGGAATCCCGTCCCTCTCATGCCCGAGTTCCAGAGGAGTATGAGGCTCCTGGGACGGCGTCCGTCTACGCAGCACTTCATCGACACCATCATCAAAAAATATGGCACTCACATCCTCATCTCTGCCACGCTCGGAGGTAAGCGGAAAGGACCGGCGATCCGGACGCTGTCCGACATGCACTCCGCATTCTCTGCGGGATTCCGGAGATGTGATTAGATCAGGATAACCGGCAGGAAATCGTCGTTTCCCACATCTGCAGGAAAGAAGTTTCAGCAAGTGGTGTATGGCTTTTCCTACAACATCACTGACTCATAAAAATAGGAATATCTAATATAGTAATAAATATAGAAATATTTAATATATCAATAACTATATATATATGATTGGGATAATATGAATATCTGATATATTAATAAACATAGGAATATCTGATAGGAATATGGGAATATCCTATATATTAATAATTGTATGAATATGTGTTAGGAAGACGGGAATATCATATATATATTAATAACAATAGGAATATCTGATAGGAATAGGGGAATATCTGATTGGAATATAGGAATATCTGATATATTAATAAACATAGGAATGTCTGATAGGAATACGGGAATATCCTATATATTAGTAATTATAGGAATATGTGTTAGGAAGACGGGAATATCATATATATTAATAACAACAGGAATATCTGATTGGAATACAGGAATATCTAATATATTAATAAATATAGGATTATTTGATGGAATATAGGAATAGCTATATATTAATAAATATAGGAATATCTGAAATAATAATAAATATTGGAATATCTGATATATTAATATCTGATAGGGAATATATGATAGGAATATGGGAATATCTGATATATATATTAATAAATATAGGGATATCTGATATATAATAGATAGGGATATATGATAGGTGGAATATCTGATATATTAATAAATATAGGAATATCTGAAATAATAATAAATATTGGAATATCTGATATATTAATAAAAATAGGGATATCTGATAGGAATATTGTAATATCTGATATATTAATAAAGATAGGGATATATGATAGGAATATGGGAATATCTGATATATTAATAAAATAGGAATCTCTGAAATAATAATAATATTGGAATATCTGATATATTAATAAATATGATATATAATAAAATGGAAATCTGATATATTAATAAATATAGGGATATATGATAGGAATAGGGATATCTGATAGGAATATGAATATATATAATATAGGGATATCTGATGGAATATCTGATATATGATATATGGGTAATATCTGATAGGAATAGGGAATATATAATATATTAATAAATATAGGGATATCTGATAGGAATATGGGAATATCTGATATATTAATAAATATAGGAATATCTGAATATCTGATATATTAATAAATATAGGAATATCTGAATATGGAATATTAATAATAAATAGGAATATAGGAATATCTGAATATCTGATATATTAATAAAGATAGGGATATATGATAGGAATATGGAATATCTGATATATTAATAAATATTGTGGAATATCTGATATATTAATAAAGATAGGGATATATGATAGGAATATTGTAATATCTGATATATTAGGAATATAAATCTGATATATTAATAAAGATAGGGATATATGATAGGAATATGGGAATATCTGATATATTAATAAATATAGGAATATCTGAAATAATAATAAATATTGGAATATCTGATATATTAATAAATATAGGGATATCTGATAGGAATATGGGAATATCTGATATATTAATAAATATTGGAATATCTGATATATTAATAAAGATAGGGATATATGATAGGAATATGGGAATATCTGATATATTAATAAATATTGTAATATCTGATATATTAATAAATATAGGGATATATGATAGGAATATGGGAATATATAATATATTAGGGATAATGATAGGAATAGGAATATCTGATAGGAATATGGGAATATCTGAATATAATAAATATTGGAATATCTGATATATTATTAAAGATAGGGATATCTGATAGGAATATGGGAATATCTGATATATTAATAAAGATAGGAATATCTGAGGAAGCCCCAAGTTCTCCAATCCTCCAGTTCCCATAAGTGTGTGTGTGTGTGTGCCTGGCGTGTCCATCCTTGTTCTCAGCGCTCCTGAGATCCACCTGGACCAGGATTAGAGACGAATAAATCCATGCCAAGGAGCTGCAGCGAAATTCACAGGTTCGCTGCAGCACAGCGCTGCCAACAAAGACATCATACGATCCAGGATGAATTAATGCATGAGCTCAGGTGAACATCTTAAAAGCTTCATGAGCGCACGGTGCAAGAGTCATCAAATATTCACGGGCGGAAATTTTACCATCGATTTCACAATGATGCTTGTGAATTGTGACACGTGGGTGTTTCTGCATAAAGCGCCGGGTGCGCTCGGAGAGACGTCACTTTCGTGCAGAAATGTATTCAGTGCCCTTTGGGATGACGTCTCACTAGATCTTCATGATCGCCAGGTTGTGTTTCATCATCACAGTCCAGACCGAGGCTTGGAATCTCACCAGGGTCCTCAAAGGCTTCAGAGCTTTAATGTCCACCCCAGAAGGACAACGTCAAGGACATCTTAGGTGCTTTAATACCCTGAAAGAACCCACGAGGAACCTGTTACTGTGCACAGAGAGAGAGAGAGAGAAACCTATGCCTTAACCACTGAGCTCCCACCACCACCAAGCTGCCACTAGTGGGCCCTTGAGCAAGGCCCCTAACCCTTAATTGCTCAAGAGCCCACTAGTGGCAGCTTGGTGGTGGGATTTGAACCTGTGATCTTCCAGTGCAGAGACCTATGCCTTAACCACTGAGCTCCCCTCACCACCACCAAGCTGCCAATAGTGGGCCCTTGAGCAAGGCCCTTAATTGCCCAAGAGCATAAGGCATACGTCTCTGCACCAGAAGATCACAGGTTCAAATCCCACCACCACCACCACCACCAAGCTGCCACTGGTGGCCTCTGGAGCAATTAAGGGTTAAGGGCCTTGCTCAAGGGCCTACTAGTGGCAGCTTGGTAGTGGTGGGAGCTCAGTGGTTAAGGCATAGGTCTCTGCACCAGAAGATCACAGTTCAAATCCCACCACCACTCTGCCACTGGCTTTGAGCAATTAAGGGCATTAAGGTTAGGGCCTTGCTCAAGGGCCCACTAGTGGCAGATTGGTGGTGGTGGGGAGCTCTAGTGGTTAAGGCATTAGGCTCTGCACCAGAAGATCACAGGTTCAAATCCCACCACCAATCTGCCACTAGTGGGCTTTGGACCTCTTGAGCAATTAAGGGCAATTAAGGGCCTTGCTCAAGGGCCCACTAGTGGCAGCTTGGTGGTGGTGCGAGGTCCGTGTTAAGGCATAGGTCTCTGCACCAGAAGATCACAGGTTCAAATCCCACCACCAAGCTGCCACTAGTGGGCTCTGGAGCAATTAAGGGTTAAGGGCCTTGCTCAAGGGCCCACTAGTGGCAGCTTGGTGGTGGTGGGAGGTCAGTGGTTAAGGCATAGGTCTCTGCACCAGAAGATCACAGTTTCAAATCCCACCACCACCACCACCACCACCACCAATCTGCCACTAGTGGGCCCTTGAGCAAGGCCCTTAACTGCTGAGTTACAAGTCGCGCTGTATGCCGTAAATTGCATTCGGATTCGCTTTGTTGAAAGCTTCCACATCTGGAATGTGCTAATGAGATTCCTTACACAAACTTCGTGCACATTTTCCCAGAAGAGGGATTAAAAGCGGAATGGGAACGTTCACGGATGCCAAAATCCCATTCGGAATAATCTTCCATACAATCTGTAAAACACACTCGCGTCCGTCTTTTTCTTTTTCCCTTCTCCTCTATATGGACGGTTTCTCGTCTTCTCTCCGGTGCGTCTTTTCAAGCTGGAGACGATCGTCGGCCGGAAGTCGCCCATTTCCAGTCCTGCACTTGTGCATTAAAGTGTATAACTCCAGGCGATAAAGTGGCGAGATGTACGCACCGAGCCGCCGGTCCACAGCTATTATCCTAAAAGTATAGCGCCAGAGACAAAGCAATACAGTGGAGAGAAAGCAGAAAGGATTCTCTCTTTAACAGCTTATTTTCCTGATAGCTGCAGTCTGAAAGCCTCTATATATTTCACTCCTGTTCATCTGCACTCAACACCCGGGCCTACACTTAAGCTTTTATGAAAGGGAGGGACATTAATCCTCATGTGAATATGCTTTCAGAAAACGTCACGCTCGCTCATTTCGAAATAAAAAGCCGTCTACGTGATTTTTATTATTTTTTTTACCCCCCTTTTTATTCTCTTCTCTCGCCATATACGGACAAGTTTATCGGAAATAGAAGATCACGCTGGAAATGTTTTCAAGAAGTTCAGGTCTTTCATTTCATATCAATTAGCAACATTCAATTAATAGCAGATACACGGTTATATACGTCAATAATTATTTATTTATTTAGATTTCAAATAGACTTTGCCAGTCATATATATATATATATATATAGATGTATGTCTATATTATATAAGATATTATATTTATATATATATATATATATACATATATGACTGCAAAGTCTCTTATATTATATATATGTGCTAGGGTCCTGGGTTCGATTCCTGTCTCGGCCATGTGTGTGTGGAGTTTGTCCATGTTCTCCCCGTGTCTCAGGGGTTTTTTTCTCCGGGTTTCTCCGGTTTCCTCCCCGGTCCAAAACATGCACGGGTAGGTTGATTGGCACCTTGGGAAAATTGTCCCTAGTGTGTGAATGTGTGTGTGTGTGTGTGTGTGTGTGTGTCCTGCGATGGGTTGGCCATTCCATCCAGGGTGTATCCTGCATTAATGCCCATAGACACCTGAGATAGACACAGACTCCCCGTGACCGAGGGTCAGACAAAGATTGGATAAAGCGCTAAAGCGCTGAAGATGAGAAAGTATATATATATATATAATATATATATATATATATATATATATATATATTATATATATTGTTTTTTGAGCGTCCAAATTTTGTCCTAATTTCCCTCCCTGTCCTGGTTCTTTGGGACATGGGTATTGAAATTCATACCGCCCTAATTAATTGTGCTAAGTTTGGAAAAACCTCGGCCATAATATAAAATGCGTTAGTCGTCAACCTGGTGCAAAAACAGAACAGACTGGATTTGACAACACGAGACAACATAACAACAACATAACACAATATAAACACAACAACGAGCCGCCAACTGTGATGTCGTGCATATTCCTGCCATTTGGTAAACATTGCAACTAGTGTTGAACACACGTTGGCTGGTGTGCGACTCCAAACCCATGTCACGTACATCTTCATTGTGCACATGTGGCTGGAAAGATTCATAGTTGTGATGTCACAAGGCAACATATTTGCATATGCAAATCTGGGTGAAGGAAGAACTGATATATTGTAAATATTGTAAAATAGAAGCTCTTAACTAATTTACATTATATTTGATTTACTCGGGGATTTGGAGGAAAAAAGTATATATAAATGTAAAAATAATAAAAATAAAATATAATAAATAAATAAAAATAGATATATTCCTGACCTCTGGAGCAGTCATGTTTGTTGATGTTAGCGTGACGCGCCGCTGATCCCACCTGCATTTGTTATGACACATGTCAAACGCACCGAGCGGCTCTAGCGGCGAGCTAGCGTACGCTCCGAACGCGCTCGGCATTAATACCTGACACTGACCTCTAATGACCAGCTAATGGCTTTTTAATGATCTGTAATTGTGGCTCGGAGTCTCTGGCTGCTTTCCCTGCCTCCGGGTTTAACACCCAGAGAGCCACGTCTCCGATATTAATCCGCCATCACAGAAGTCCTACCGCATCCCTTCTTTATCATCTTCACACACACAAACACACACACACACACACTCACACTCTACCATTTGGCCATAAAGCAGAATAGGAAATCAATATAAGCCGTATCTGCTTTCCAGCCCACAGGACTGTGATAAATCCTAAACAGGTGTAAGGCTGAGATTGAGACGGCGTGTACTATCAGACTGCGGGTCATGACGTCGTCCGGCTTCGATTTCATCCCTGCTGGAGTGACTATATGGTTGAAAATGGGCGAAAAAAAAAAAAAAAAAACTCAGGTTTTTTCTTATTGTATTGTTCTGTTTTTTTTTTGTTTACACCCTATTTATCTACACTTCCTAAAACATTGCTTGTGTTTGTGAACATCCGTTCACTATTACAATATTCTCCACGGGAGAAGATAGAGGAAAAGTGAGGTGGATTCCGAAAGGGATTTTATTAAAACAGGAGATCTTTCACTGCTACCCATGGGAAGCTGGTGGAGATGGATTTTGCCGTATGGAATAAAATGATATTGTCCGTAATGTGTGAAGCCGTTAAATGCATTGAAGACCAAAAACGTTCTACAGCTCTACTGAACTCACCGCCGGGATATCACAAATACCATGAAATAAGCAAACTGCCATTGGGAGAACTTTCAATGGTCCAAACAAACAGATCTTAGAATAAAATTAAAAACAAAACGGGCCTAATACGCCACCCTGAGGTATACCAGCCTCTGGGAGAACTTTCAATGCTCCAAACAAACAGATATTGGAAATAATATGGAAACCAATGTGGGCCTAATACGCCACCCTGAGGTATTCCAGCCTCTGGGAGAACTTTCAATGCTCCAAACAAACAGATCTTAGAATAAAATTAAAAACAAAATGGGCCTAATACGCCACCCTGAGGTATACCAGCCACTGGGAGAACTTTCAATGCTCCAAACAAACAGATCTTGGAATAAAATTAAAAACAAAATGGGCCTAATACGCCACCCTGAGGTATACCAGTCATTGGAGAGCTTTCAATGCTCCAAACAAACAGATATTGGAAATAATATGGAAACCAACATGGGCCTAATACGCCACCCTGAGGTATACCAGCCACTGGGAGAACTTTCAATGCACCAAACAAACAGATCTTAGAATTAAAAAAAGTGGGTCTAATATGCCACCCTGAGGTATACCAGCCACTGGGAGAACTTTCAATGCACCAAGCAAACAGATCTTAAAATAAAATTAAAAACAAAGCGGGCTTAATACGCCACCCTGAGGTATACCAGCCACTAGGAGAATTTACAATGCTCCAAACAAACAGATCTTAGAATAAAATGGAAACCAAAGTGGGCCTAATACGCCACCCTGAGGTATACCCTTTCTTTGTCCTTGCTCTACCTTGCCCTGTGATTCCTGCTTCCTTTAATGACCCGCTTTGTGAAACTGCTCTACTTCTCTCATCTTGGGAAGAAGATGATTCCCTGAAAATCCATTCCAGAGTCACAGAACTGGGATCTAGGATTCCTACTTGAGCTAAGAGCGAACGTTGATGCTTAATGAGGCACCGAGTCATTAATTTCAGTCTTTGCTTTGGCCTGGAGGACTTTTTTTTCCGCAGCAATGACGTCTTCTGGGATTAAAAAGAGGGCCGGCGTTGTAACCCGAGGCACTTAACGACGAGAGGATATTACACATGCAGGTTTATAGAAAGGTTGTCCCACTCTACACAAAGATCAAGAGTGTGTTGAAAAGAAATATGATTGTGGCCCAAGAGATGAGTGACCAATCAGTGGAGAGTGCCTCAGGTTAAAACGGCCAATCAGGGTCCAGGGGTGCTGAGAGCAATGTCGCGTGATTTCGAGTGCTTTCCAGACATGTTGCTGTGACCTTTGGGCGGGGGGGGGGGGGGGGCAAGAGCGACATGGAGGGATGAAGAGGAGTATTTACTCGTCAACACTTCTGTGTTTGTCATGATCCGATTTGAGTTTACCTTTTGGGGCGCATCGTCACGGTCATAAATAAATAAATAAATAAATAATAAATAAATAAGGTCACCACGTCACCAATTCCACTCGGATGGGAAAGAGTCCGAGATCCGGGCTGTGACACGATTGGATACGGTGATCGCGGTCGGCGTGGCAGGTGGTGGGCGTGCGGCGGCGGAAATGCGACGCATCGATGTGACAGGCGTCGCTTCAACTTGTGAGACGAGGAATCACTTTTATCGCCTCGGATACGACATCACATCCATGACCTTTACTTCGGGTTTGTACTTCACTCCCGCTGTAGATATTATCACTGCTTAAAGAAGACATTTCCGGACCACACGTAGTTCCTCGCCAAAACTTCAGCATGACGCAAAGTTCAGCATGACTCTTTATTTATTCCACCCAACATTTTTCTTTCTTCCATCTACTCTCTTTTCTTTTCTTCTTTTTTTCTTTTCTTTTTTTTCTTTATTCTACCACTTTTTTTTTTTCACCCAACTTTCCTTCTGTCTTTCTTTCCATATATCCACCCTTTTTCTGTTTTTATCCTCTTTCCTTTTCTTTTCTTTCTTTATTTCTTTCTTTCTTTC
>JACRUU010000006.1:3572636-3600136 GCA_030449085.1 Kryptopterus vitreolus
AATTATCCTGATTGCACAAAGACGCGTAAGTGGCGTCGGATTTCAGACGGAACGCCGGCGTCGGAAAACAAGACCTTTTTATTCGGTCAATAGAAGAAATCAGGCGCGCATTTGATGAAATTAAAGAGAAAGAAAGAAGGTCCAAAAGAAAGAAAGAATCTAGCAATTACAAGTATAAAAGAAAGAAAGAAAGAAAGAAAACTAAAGAACAAATTAAGATAAAGAATAAGGGCCACAAAAAAAGAATCTAGCCAGATAAAAAATAAGGAAACTAGCAATTAGAAGTAATAAGTAGAAGGAAGAGACCCCCCAACGAAAAAAGATCAAGGAAGAATGAAAGCAACTAGCAATTAGAAGTAAAGAAGAAAAAGAAGAATAAGAAAGAACGAAAGAAAGAATGGTGAAGTAAGAAAGAAAGAAGAAAGAAATTAACGATAAAGATGACCCTTGGTTCCAAAAGAAAGAAGAATCTAGCTAGAAAAGAAAAAAATTTAAGGGAACTCGGAATTAGAATTTAATAAGTAAAGAAAGAAGAGGAAGAAAGAGAAGAAGAATGGAAGGAAGAATTAAGCAACTAGCAAGTTAGATAAGAAGAAAGAAAAGAAAGAGTAAAAGAAAGAAAGAAAGAAAGAAAGAAAGAAATTAAAGATAAAGAATGAAAGAGACTAGCATAGGCACACAGAAAGCAGTACGAAAGACAGAAAGAAAAGAGAAAGATACCTAGCAATTATAAGTAAAGAAAAGAAAGAAAGAAAGAAAGATGAAAAGAAGAAGGAAGGATAGAAGTAAAAAAAGTAAGAATAAGAAAGAAAGAAAGAAAGAAAGTAAAGAAAGAAAGAAAAAAAAAGAAATAAGAGAATGAAGAAAGAGGAACTAGCAATTAGAAGTAAATAAGTAAAGAAATTAGAGAAGAAAGAAAGAAAGAAAGAAAGAATGGAAAGAAGAAGAAGAATGAAAGCAACTAGCAATTAGAAGTAAAGAAAGAAAGAAGAAAGAAAGAAAGAAAGTTAAAAGTAAAGAAACAACTAGTAGAAGTAAAGAAAGAAAGAAAGAAATATCTAAACCACACACATTCCGCACCATCTCCGAAACGTTCCCTTCCTCTCTCGATTACCCATCACTATCACTTTTCTCTCCTCCACCCGTTCCTGCACTCTTTCCTTCCCTTCTCTCACATCACTATGCAAACTCAAACCCAAGCATCGCAAAAGCCTATCCGTATACTTCGTTCCGCTCGGAAGGGTTGTGAGTCCGCCAGAGGGTGGGTGTGAATGGAGGGATGCGAGCCAGGTTTATTTTTGACGGAGAGATGAACTGTCGAGGATGTTTTACGGATTACGAGCGGATCGTATACAAAAGCGTCCCGTCGTAACTTTTAGCGGAATCGTGATAATTCCGTGCGTAATAAGAGAACGGACGCTGATGATGAATAAAGGGATGTACAGAATTCCTCCTCTGTACCGTCCTGCTTTGATGAGTAAATGATGAAGGTCAGGATGAAACACCACATCAGTAGAAACGGGCCGAGGCTTCGCTATGGGCAGCAGTGGGCGGTGTGGACAGAGTGTGTGCAGTGTGTGTGTGTGTGTGTGTGTGTGTTGTTTAGAATTCCAACCTGGCACAATTCCGTGTCCTTTTGTCCCCCCGTTATTCGGCATGTGGACGTTGGATTAGAGGACGTCCAAACGGCTAAAAACGTCAGCGCAGATGATTCGTCAACGGTCCATGATTCAATATCAACACACGGACAAACACATGGACGGTGGGTTTAAACAGTCACGCGTCCCACCGGGATGTCGACCGGAGCAGCGGGATGATGTCTTCGTTATCCGGAGCGCCGTACAGCTGAGCGGTTACGTGCCTTGCTCGAGGGCCCCCTAGTGGTAGCATTGTGGTAGTGGTGGTGGGATTTGACCCTGCGATCTTCCGGTCCGATACTTTAACCGCCGGAATTCTGTAAATTTGTTTACATCTTTATAATCATTTGCATATAATGATAATTTAACGACATTTTAGCCGATTTTAGGTTAAAAAGTTTCCGACGTCACGCTAACGATGAGCGGGACGAGGAGACGAGGCAGCTGAAAGAACGGGTTGTTATGCGCAACTACCCGGTTAAGGGCCTTTCTCAGGAGCCCAGGTATTCACCGTGGTTCTGATGGTTTTATTTACCGTAAAAAGAGACATGGCAGAGAGCGCCCCCTGTCTGTTATCTTTATTTTGTGTAATGATGAATTTAAAACAGTAAAAGTAGACCGTTTGGAGTGTATCGCTCTACGAACAAACACTTTACGAACTTTACAAATCTGTCCACAAAGTATCATTTTTTACAAGCTTAACGAACGTAGACTGTAACGAACGTAGACTGTAGACTGAACGTAACGAACGTAGACCGAACGTGTAACGAACGTAGACCTAGACTAACGAACGTAGACCTTAACGAACGTAGACCTGTAACGAACGTAGACTGTAACGAACGTAGACTGGAACGAACGTAGACCTTAACGAACGTAACGAACGTAACGAGACGTAGACCTTAACGAACGTAGACTGTAACGAACGTAGACTGTAACGAACGTAGACTGTAACGAACGTAGACTGTAACGAACGTAGACTGTAACGAACGTAGACTGTAACGAACGTAGACTGCAACGAACATAGACTGTAACGAACGTAGACTGTAACGAACGTAGACTGTAACGAACATAGACTAGACTGACTGTAACGAACATAGACTAACGACTAACGTAACGAACGTAGACTGTAACGAACATAGACTGTAGACTGACTAACGAACGTAGACTGTAACGAACGTAGACTGTAACGAACGTAGACTGTAACGAGCGTACGTAACGACTAGACTGTAACGACTGTACGAACGTAGACTGTAGACGAACGAACGTAGACTGCAACGAACGTAACGACTAACGAACGTAACGAACGTAGACTGTAACAACGAACGTAGACTGTAACGAACGTAGACTGTAACGAACGTAGACTGTAACGAACGTAGACTGTAACGAACGTAGACTGCAACGAACGTAGACTGTAACGAACGTAGACTGTAACGAACGTAGACTGTAGACTGACTGTAACGAACGTAGACTGTAACAACGAACGTAGACTGTTAACGAACGTAGACTGCAACGAACGTAGACTTTAACGAACGTAGACTGCAACGAACGTAGACTTTAACGCAACGAACGTAGACTAGACTGTAACGAACGTAGACTGCAACGAACGTACTGTAACTGCAACAAACATAGACTGTAACGAACGAACTGTAACGAACTAGACTGTAACGAACGAACGTAGACTGAACGAACGTAGAACGAACGTAGACTAGACTGTAACGAACGTAGACTAGACTGACTAACGAACGTAGACTAACGACTGTAACGAACGTAGACTGTAACGACTGACGTAACGAACGTAGACTAACGACTAACGTAACGAACGTAGACTAACGACGTAGACTAACGAACGTAGACTGTAACAACGAACGTAGACTAACGACTGTAACGAACAACGTAGACTGCAACGAACGTAACGAACGAACGTAGACTGTAACGAACGTAGACTGTAACGAACGTAGACTGCAACGAACGTAGACTGTAACGAACGTAGACTGCAACGAACGTAGACTGTAACGAGCGTAGACTGTAACGAACTGACTGTAACGAACTGTAGACTGTAACGAACATAGACTGTAACGAACGAACGTAGTAACGAACGTAGACGAACGTAGACCTTAACGAACGTAGACTGCAACGAACGTAGACTGTAACGAACGTAGACTGTAACGAACGTAGACTGCAACGAACGTAACGTAGACTGTAACGAACGTAGACTAGACTGTAACGAACGTACGAACGTAGACTGCAACGAACGTAGACTGTAACGAACGTAGACTGTAACGAACATAGACTGTAACGAACATAGACTGTAACTGTAACGAACAAAAGACGTATAGACTGCTAACGAACGTAGACTTAACGAACGTAGACTTAACGAACGTAGACTGCAACGAACGTAGACTGTAACGAACGTAGACTGCAACGAGCTACGTAACGACTACGAACGTAGACTGAACGAACGTAGACTGACTAACGAACGTAGACTGCAACGAGCGTAGACTGTAACGAACGTAGACTGTAACGAACTGTGTAACGACGTACGAACGTAGACGAATAGACGTAACGAACGTAGACTGTAACGAACGTAACGAACGTTAACAATGTAACGAACGGTATTTCAAACGTAGCATAAACGAATTCTTTCACATGTTTCTAATACTCTAAATAACTGTAACAGATGTTTATATATATATATATATATATATATATATATATATATATATATTTTTTTTTTTTTTTTTTTTTTTTTTCTCAAAATCTCTCTCCTTTAATACATTTACTGATTTTTTTATATGCCTTTTTTATATATTTTATATTATTACTTTTAATATGAATTATTACTTTTAATATGAATTTTTAATATGAATTGTTACTTCATTCATTCATTGTTCATGTCAATGTTAGTGGTGATTTTAATGGTAAAATATGGGACGTGGCCCCTTTAAGAATTCTGTTCCACTTTTGGTTGCTTTCCATATAAACCCGTTATACAGAAGCGCAAAATAAAAAGGGGGATTCGACCCGGCGATCTTCCGGTCCTGAGGCTTTAACCGGATGGTGTTTGTTCGGGGCGGAATTCTGTAAATTTGTCTTGATATTCGTTTGCATGTACAAATAATTGAATGACATTTAAGCCGGAAAAGAAGCGACAAAATAAAGTGCATCCTCGAGCGCCAGGTCTAGCATCCCGGCGCTTTGGCATTCCGGTTTGTGCGGCGTTCCGCTGAAAACGTTCCTGTTTCCGATGTATTGTTGTTATTGTATTGACTTTGTAATTACCGCGGTATCGCCTGATGGCAAACGCTCATTAATCCCAAGCGACGTGCATAACGGCAGCAGATTGACCCGGGAAGCTTCTCTATCTAATTAACCTTAACATCCCGGCGATCTGTTGCGCGGAGCGGCTCGGCCCGGATCGGCATCCTCGTCCCCGACCTCGGAGACGCCGCGTTGCTCCCGACAAACACTTTCCTTTTGGTTTTATTCCAGCGCTATTTTTTGGTAATGGAGTGCAGATGAATGCGTCTACAGATGGCAGGCATGGAGTATCTCCGAGTCTCTTGTTACCCCTGGTGTTGCTCTAACGATGGCAGATGGGGACGCTGGTCTGCATTAATGACTCTAGTGTCAATTGACACTCACTGTGTTTGACTGTTTGGATTCCGCCGGCCCTGGGATTAGAGCAAAGCCATTAGCATCACACATGGCGTCCCGAAGACCTTTTTTTTTTTTCCCCGAACTGCCGCTGGACTTTAGGTTGGACTGGGATGGGAATCATGGACCCGGGCCAGGTTGGATTTGGTGTCGGGGACGGGAAAAAAAAAACCCAGATTTCCTCGGAAAAACGTTCGATAGTAAACGGCACCAGATTGGCGTTCCAGATGGTAGCGAGTGGATAATGAGCAGTGCGTATACATAACGGTGGTATACTTTCCTTTTGTAACGTTACAGGAATTTGGATAATTACATGCCTAATGAATAGCGACTGATCCACCGTTAACCAATCATTTATTCCTTATTAATAATAATAATAATAATTATTATTATTATTATAACTGTATTACTGGGGCACGGTGGCGTAGTGGTTAGCACGTTCGCCTCACACCGCCAGGATCCGGGTTCGATTCCCGTCTCGGTCATGTGTGTGTGGAGTTTGTGCATGTTCTCCCCGTGCCTCAGGGGGTTTTTCTCCGGGTTCTCCGGTTTCCTCCCCCGGTCCAAAAACATGCACGGTAGGTTGATTGGCAACCTTGGAAAATTGTCCCTAGTGTATGAATGTGTGTGTGTGTGTGTGTGTGTGTGTGTGTGTGTGTGTGTGTGTGTGCCCTGCGATGGGTTGGCATTCCATCCAGGGTGTATCCTGCCTTAATGCCCATAGACGCCTGAAATAGACACAGACTCCCCGTGACCCGAGGGGAAGATCGGATAAAGCGCTAGAAGATGAATGAATGAATAACTGTATTAATAAATAAATAAATAAATAAATAAATAAAATACGAGACGCATTTATTGTGCTTGTGAATAGGGAGTGGTTAAGGCGTTGGGTTCTGGAAGATCACAGGTCCCTCATTCAGATTCACAGGTTCAAATCTCATCACCACCTACTAGTTAGTGGTCCCTTGAGCGAGGCCCTTAACCCTCAGGTGTTTGTCGCTGTGGATGAGGGCGTCTGATAATAACAGAACCTCTAACACCATCTCCACCACTTGGAAGTAACAGAACCTTTAACACCATCTCCGTTAAGACCTCCACCTACATTCCCAAATCTTTAAAATCACACCATCCTTTAGTCCTCCATCGCCACCTCCATCTCATGATAATCACATCATCTTTAAGACCTCCATCTCCACCTCAATCTGATAATCAAATCATCTTTAAGATAATCAATAATCATCATCTTTAAGACCTCCATCTCCACCTCACATCTGGATGATAACATCATCTTTAAGACCTCCATCTCCACCTCCATCTCTTTAAAACCTCCATCTCCACCTTCATCTGATAATCACATCATCTTTAAGACCTCCATCGCCACCTCCATCTCATGATAATCACATCATCTTTAAGACCTCCATCTCCACCACCTGGAATCACATCATCTTTAAAACCTCCATCTCCACCTTCATCTCATGATAATCACATCATGATAATCACATCATCTTTAAGACCTCCATCTCCACCTCCATCTCATGATAATCACATCATCTTTAAGACCTCCATCTCCACCTCCATCTCATGATAATCACATCATCTTTAAGACCTCCATCCCCACCTCCATCTCATGATAATCACATCATCTTTAAGACCTCCATCTCCACCACCTGGAATAACATCATCTTTAAGACCTCCATCTCCACCACCTGTAATAATATCATCTTTAAGACCTCCATCGCCACCTCCATCTGATATATCAAATCATCTTTAATAATCAAATCATCTTTAAGACCTCCACCTCCATCTCATGATAATCACATCATCTTTAAGACCTCCATCTCCACCACCATCTCATGATAATCACATCATCTTTAAGACCTCCACCACCATCTCATGATAATCACATCATCTTTAAGAATAACATCATCTTTAAGACCTCCATCTCCACCACCTGATACTCAAATATTCTTTTAAACTTTTTTTTATTTTTTAAGAATAACCTTTAAAACCTCCATCTCCACCACCTGGAATAACATCTTTAAGACCTCCATCTCCACCTCCATCCACCTCCAGATGATAATCACATCATCTTTAAAACCTCCATCTCCACCACCTGACCTCCATCTCCACCACCTGGAATAACATCATCTTTAAGACCTCCATCTCCATTCCCAAATCTTGAAAATCACACCCTCCTTTAGTCCTCCATCTCCATCTCCTGAAAATAACAAAACATTTAACACCATCTCCACCAGCTGAAAATCACAGCATCTTTAAGTCCTCCATCTCTTGAAAAAAAAAAACAGCATCTTTAAGACCTCCACCTACATAACAAAATCTTGAAAATCACACCCTCCTTTAGTCCTCCATCTCCACCTCCATCTCATGATAATCACAGCATATTTAAGACCTCCATCTCCATGTCTTGAAAATAACAGACCTTTATTTTAGGACCTCCACCTACATACCCAAATCCAGAAAATCGCATCATCTTTACGTCCTCCACCTCCATCTCCATCTCCTGAAAATCACAGAATCATTAACACCATCTCCACCACCTGAAAATAACAGCATCTTTAAGACCTCCATCTACATTCCCAAATCTTGAAAATCACAGCCTTCTTAAGTCCTCCATCTCCACCTGCATCTCATGATAATTGCATCTTTAAGTCCTCCATCTCCATCTCCTGAAAATCACAGAAGCATTAACACCATCTCCACCACTACCACCTGAACACCGCAGCATCTTTAAGACCTCCCACCTACATTCCCAAATCCCGAAAATTACCTTTACGTCCTCCATCTCCTGATAAACGCAGCATTTTAAGGCCTCCATCTCTTGAAAATCACATCCTCCATAAGTCCTCCATCTCCACCTCCATCTCCTGAAAATCACAGAATCATTAACACCATCTCCACCTCCACCACCTGAACACCGCAGCATCTTTAATTCCTCCATCTCCTGAAAATCACAGAATCATTAACACCATCTCCACCTCCACCACCTGAACACCGCAGCATCTTTAATTCCTCCATCTCCTGAAAATCACAGAATCATTAACACCATCTCCACCTCCACCACCTGAACACCGCAGCATCTTTAATTCCTCCATCTCCTGAAAATCACAGCATTCCCAACATTGCTGAATAGGACATTCCCAAATCCTGAAAACCGCATTATCTCCACCTCCATCTCCTAAAAAATTGCCGCACCTTTAAACCCCATCACCACCTACGTGGGCCCTTGAGCGTGGCCCTTAACCCTTTAATTGCACAGTTGTAAGTCGCTGTGAATAAGGACGTCTGCCAAAATGCTGTAAATGTAAATAAAGTTTCCTTTCGAAGCTTCCACATCAGCGCATCAGGCATTACGCCGGCCGGGCTTTTATTCCTCGCCTCATAACCGGCGCGGCGGATCCGGACCGCGTCCGGCAGCGATCACATCCCACTGATTGTTGACAGCAGCTTCTGTGCAAAGCGGTTAAATAATGCAGGTGAGAAAGCAGGAAGCGTTTTCGGGGGTTTCTCTCGGTGCCAATTTGCTCGGGGTGATGTCTCTGTGTTCGCTTAGCCGGAGCAGAGCTTTCCGAGCGTCGCATCTCAGATCGGTACTGAGGACATTGTGCTCGTTACCGGCCTTTCAGCACAAAGCTCGGACTTGTGTGTGTGTGTGTGTGTGTGTGTGTGTGTGTGTGTGTGTGTGTGTGTGTGTGTGTGCTAACTGAATGTCACAGCACACAGAGCAGTGAGCAGCTCGACATGGAGTGAGGTCGTTTGTGTTTGAGGCAGGATGAAGGTTTGTGTGTGGGATAGAAAAAGTTTACGACTTTGCGCTAACGATGAGCGTCACGAGGAGATCCGTACATTTACGGCAGCCGAAAGAACGCGTTATACAGGACAATTTATGTACCTTTAGGGTGAAGGGCCTCGCTCGGGGGCCCAGGAGGGTCTGATTTCATATATATTTATGTATTTGTTATATCTGCGACTTACGTATTCACCGAGGTTCAGATGGTTTTATTTACCGTAAAGAGAGACGACAGAGAGCGCCCCCTGTCTGTTATCTTTATTTTTATGTATGATGAATGTAATACCGTAAAAGTACGGGACGTATCAACCAACAAACACTTTACCAACTTTACGAACAAACCTGTCCACAGTTTCGTGAACTTAATAAACGAATACTTTTCATGTTTATAACACTCTAAATAACTGTAACAGATGTTATAATTATTATATACATTTCGCTCAAAATCTCTCCCTTTAATACATTTATTGATTATTTAATATGTTTTTTCACTGTGGAAATTATTTGTTTAATTATTACTGTTAATAAAATTAATTAATTAATTAATTAATTAATTAATTAATTAATTGTTTATTGCCTGGTGGTTTTTTATTGTGAAATATGGGACGTGGCTCCTTTAAGAATTGTGTTCCGGATTTTGGTTGCTTTCCATATAAAAACTGGTGATACGTTTTTTTTTATATATATATGTTATATATATATATATATATATATATATATATATATATATATATATATATATATATATATATATACACACACACACAAACATATAGTGGCAAAATGAAATATATGAATATGTATATATATATATATCGTATATATATAGATATATATATATATATATATATATATAATATATTATATATATATATATATATATATATATACATGCACACACACATAAGTATATACACATATATGTATATATTGTGGCGAAATGAAAATCTCATATAACATATATATATAAAATATATATTATATATATATATATATATATATATATATAGATAATGATAATATACACACACACACACACACACACACACACACACACAACAGATCTAAGCCTTTGAAGCAATTGTCTGTTGCGGTTGTCAGAACCTCCCGCCCGTCTCTCGGCCTTTCTCCATCAGTAATCACGTCTGTGCCGAATGTCAGTTCGACGGTGAAAAAAAATCTGCCTGTTCTAGATGAGCTGCTGTCGGCTGACGGGCACCGAGCCCGGGGACGAATCATTCCGCATTAGGCCTTCAGCTGCTCTCGCTGAACAATGCCGCATGCGAGCGAGGATCAGACGGTGGCGGCGGTGGCGGCGGCGGGGCGGCGGCGTAACCGCGGAGAGAGAGAGAGACCGAGTGATGTGTGGCGCCGCTGAGAGGAGATGGCGTATGCACTCCGGGTTCCTCGCTCGCTGACAGCATCGCTCCGGATAACAACAGCCGCATCAGACAGGTGCAGCCGAGATCACACGCCTTTCTGCTCAGCCGGATGGACGAAATTTAAACAAGTGTTGAAAGCGACATTGGGAAGACACACACACAACCACGAACACACACACACACACACACACACACACACACACACACACACACACGCTGCACGCAAACAAGACGTATATATATTTTTCTGTATTTTTCTTGTCACATGCACAAAGTTTGCACTTCGTCTGTCTTTCGCTTCGCATTACCGGGAAAACAGTAGACCATATAAAACAGGGAATAAGTTATAAAGCTTATAATACTGCTTATATACTGCTAATACATTCATTCATTCATTCATTCATCTTCTAGCGCTTTATCCGATCTTCCCTCGGGTCACGGGGAGTCTGTGCCTATCTCAGGCGTCTATGGGCATTAAGGCAGGATACACCCTGGATGGAATGCCAACCCATCACACACACACACACACACACATTCATACACTAGGGACAATTCTCCAAGGTTCCAATCAACCTACCGTGCATGTTTTTGGACCCGGGGGGAAAACCGGAGAACCCGGAGAACCCGGAAAAAAAAAAACCCTGAGGCAAGGGGAGAACATGCACAAACTCCACACACACACACATGGCCGAGACGGGACTCGAACCCGGACCCTGGCGGTGTGAGGCGAACGTGCTAACCGCTAAAACCGCCCCCTACTGCTACTACACAAGTGTTGTATTTTGCCGGTAAAAGCAATATAAGGAAAACCACATATCACATTCCGGTCTATTTTTTTCCCCACATCCTGCATTCAAATGCCACAGAGAAGAACGAGCACTTTGTCTTGACCTCAATGTCAGAAAATCCTGAAGTCCTTACTCATCATGAAACTATCCTCGCTTGATCCACTTCCGAACTGTGACCTGGAAAGAAACAGCAAAAAATAAATAAATAAATAAAAAACACGAGCGCTTGATTTCCAGTGCTGAATTTGCGCTTGTACGCGAGGAGGAAATGAGGTTATGGCTACGGGCTACTCGCACGCGAGAAGATCACTGGCTCGGCGTTAAAAACGAGCAGCCGTTTAGCGTGGGGTAAAAAGCGGGAACGCCGTGCCAAGGTGGCTTCAATGTGTCCTTGCTAAGATTAGCTTGTTCTTACCTCGGGCTAATAAAGCCGTACTGCATCAATTTCTATTCGGCGCGACGTTCCTGACGCAGGAAACACGAGTGCCGTGATGCGTCAGGACCGGCTTGTGATTCGACTCCATGGCTTGCTGTCGGCTGGATTGGGATTCCTGAATGAGTATATGGAGTAATCAGGAGGCGTGGCCTTGTGTTGGCCTGGAGGTAAAAGATTCGGCTTGACCTGTGTGTTGTGAGTTGTGCAGTTGTTGTGTTTTTGTGTGGCTTATTGGTGTTTATTATTAATGAAGGAGGCGTGGCCTTTATACCTGTCAGTTTAATTGAAAGAGGTGTGGTCTTGAAAGGGGGTGTGGCCTTTTAGTTTAGGTTTTAGTGAAGGAGGTGTGGCCTGTATACCTGTTAGTTTTAGCAAAGGAGGTGTGGCCTGTATACCTGGCAGTTTTAATGAAGGAGATGTGGCCTTGAATGGGGTGTGGCCTTTTAGTGAAGGAGGTGTAGCCTTTATACCTGTTAGTTTAAGTGGAGGGGGTGTGGCCTTTATACCTGTCATTTTTAATGAAGGAGGTGTGGCCTTGAAAGGGGTGTGACATTTTATTGAAGGAGGCGTGGCCTTTATACCTGGCAGTTTTAATGAAGGAGGTGTGGCCTTGAAAGGGGTGTGGCCTTTTAGTATTAGAATGAAGGGGTGTGGCCTTTATACCTGTTAGTTTAAGTGGAGGGGGTGTGGCCTTTAAACCAACCTGTCATTTTTTAATGAAGGAGGTGTGGCCTTAAATGGGGTGTGACCTTTTAGTGAAGGAGGCGTGGCCTTTATAACTGTTAGTTTTAATGAAGGAGGTGTGGCCTTGAAAGGGGTGTGACATTTTATTGAAGGAGGTGTGGCCTTTATACCTGTCAGTTTTAATGAAGGAGGTGTGGCCTTGAAAGGGGTGTGGGCTTTTAGTTTAGTTTTAGTGAAGGAGGTGTGGCCTTTATACCTGTTAGTTTAAGTGGAGGGGGTGTGGCCTTTATACCTGTCATTTTTAATGAAGGAGGTGTGGCCTTACCTGTCAGTTTCAGTAAAGGAGGTGTGTCCTTTATGGCTTTTAAATAAAGGAGGTGTGGCCTTTACCTGCTAGTTTTAGTAAAGGGGTGTGTCCTTTATGTCCGTTTTAGTGAAGGAGGTGTGGCCTTTATACCTGGCAGTTTTAATGAAGGAGATGTGGCCTTTATGCCTTTTAAATAAAGGGGTGTGGCCTTTTACCTGTGTTTTAAGGAGGTGTGGCCTTTATACCTGTTAGTTTTAAGTGGAGGAGGGTGTGGCCTTTATACCTGTCATTTTTAATGAAGGGGTGTGGCCTTAAATGGGGTGTCTGCTAATTTAAATAAAGGAGGTGTGGCCTTTATACCTGTTAGTTTTAGTGAAGGAGGCGTGGCCTTTATACCTGTCAGTTTTAAATGAAAGGAGGTGTGGCCTTTTTACCCTGCTAGTTTTAGTAAGGGGGTGTGTCCTTTTAGTCCGCTTAGGTTTTAAATGAAAGGAGGTGTGGCCTTTATACCTGCTAGTTTTAGTAAAGGGGGTGTGTCCTTTATGTCCGCTTAATTTAAATAAAGGAGGTGTGGCCTTTATACCTGTCAGTTTTAATGAAGGAGGTGTGGCCTTTTCACCTGAAAGGGGTGTGTCCTTTATGCCGCTTTTAAATGAAGGAGGTGTGGCCTTTATTACCTGTCTTGAGTTTTAGTAAAGGGGGTGTGTCTTTTACCTGTCCGCGCTTATTTAAATAAAGGAGGTGTGGCCTTTTTACCTGCTAGTTTTAGTAAAGGGGGTGTGTCCTTTTATGTCCGCTTAGGTTTTAAATGAAAGGAGGTGTGGCCTTTTTACCTGCTAGTTTTAGTAAAGGGGGTGTGTCCTTTATGTCCGCTAATTTAAATAAAGGAGGTGTGGCCTTTTTACCTGCTAGTTTTAGTAAAGGGGGTGTGTCCTTTATGTCCGCTAATTTAAATAAAGGAGGTGTGGCCTTTTTACCTGCTAGTTTTAGTAAAGGGGGTGTGTCCTCTTATGCCTTCCGCTTATAATAAATGATGTTTAAAGGAGGTGTGGCCTTTACACCAGTCACTTTTATAAAAAGGGGTGTAGTTATAGGCACAACAATGGGTGTGGCTTTTTTTGTGCATGTGTGTCAGTCCTAAAAAAAACCACGAAAAATTCTCAGCATCGTTCACGTTGCGCATGCACGAGTGCTTATTTCTTTATTACACAAATAAAGTCAGAAGGTGTCGAGAGAAGATTAGGACTTCAACAAGCAATAATGAGCTCACCACTATGCATGATTATCACACTATTATATTTGGTTACCATGCAAACAAGGAGCACCGTGGGATGTCATTAAAGGAGAGGAAAGGAAACGGAAAAAAAAAAAAAAAAAGAAAAACACAAACCCACCAGCAGCTTATACTTAATACCATCTGAGAATGAGAAAGGAGGCCCTGGATTTCCCAATTGGCATCCATTAATGCCATTATGAATCTTTTTATTGCATGACAAAAGTTGCGTTTCAATGGCTCTCGCTCGTTATGAATGATGATTGCAATCGAAATGACTGAGGATGATGTGACCTTTGAACTTTTAATGAAGGAGGTGTGACAGACTTGAAGGGGGTGTGGCCTTTATACCAGTCAGTTCTAATGAAGGAGGTGTGGCCCTTATACCAGTTTTAATGAAGGAGGTGTGGCCTTATACCTGTCACTTTTAATGAAGGGGTGTGGCCTTCATACCTGTCACTTTTAATGAAGGAGGGGTGGCCTCATGGTGAAGGGGTGTGGCCTTTATACTTCATACCTGTCACTTTTAATAAAGGAGGTGTGGCCTTTATACCTGTCAATTTTAGTGAAGGGGTGTGGCCTTCATACCTGTCACTTTTAATAAAGGAGGTGTGGCCTTCATACCTGTCAATTTTAGTGAAGGGGTGTGGCCTTCATACCTGTCACTTTTAATAAAGGAGGTGTGGCCTTTATACCTGTCAATTTAAGTGAAGGGGTGTGGCTTTTGTAATGAAGGGAGGTGTGGCCTTCATACCTTTATACCTGTCAATTTTAGTGAAGGGGTGTGGACTTCATACCTGTCACTTTTAATAAAGGAGGTGTGGCCTTTATACCTGTCAATTTTAATGAAGGGGTGTGGACTTCATACCTGTCACTTTTAATAAAGGAGGTGTGGCCTTCATATGTCACCTGTCACTTTTAATAAAGGAGGTGTGGCCTTCATACCTGTCACTTTTAATAAGGCGTGTGGCCTTCATACCTGTCACTTTTAATGAAGGAGGTGTGGCCTTTGTCAGGTTTTAATGAGGGGTGTGGCCTTCATACCTGTCACTTTTAATAAAGGAGGTGTGGCCTTTATACCTGTCACTTTTAATGAAGGAGGTGTGGCCTTTATACCTGTTAGTTTATAGTGGAAGGGGGTGTGGCCTTCATACCTGTCACTTTTAATAAAGGAGGTGTGGCCTTTATACCTGTCACTTTTAATGAAGGAGGTGTGGCCTTTATACCTGTCAATTTTAGTGAAGGGGTGTGGCCTTCATACCTGTCACTTTTAATAAAGGAGGTGTGGCCTTCATACCTGTCAATTTTAGTGAAGGGGTGTGGACTTCATACCTGTCACTTTTAATAAAGGAGGTGTGGCCTTCATACCTGTCACTTTTATGAAGGGGTGTGGCCTTCATTGACCTGTGAAGGGGTGTGGCCTTCATACCTGTCAATTTTAGTGAAGGGGTGTGGCCTTTACACTTGTCAGTTTTAGTTTTCCCTGTCAGTTTTAAAGAAGTAGGTGTGGCCATCATACCTGTCAGTTTGAGTAAAGGAGGTGTGGCCTTTATACCTGTCACTTTTAATGAAGGAGGTGTGGCTTCTATACCTGTCACTTTTATTCAAGGAGGTGTGGCCTTTATACCTGTCACTTTTATTGATGGAGGTGTGGCCTTTATACCTGTCACTTTTAATGAAGGAGGTGTGGCCTTTATACCTGTCAATTATAGTGTGTGGCCTTCATACCTGTCAATTATAGTGAAGGGGTGTGGCCTTCATACCTGTCAATTATAGTGAAGGGGTGTGGCCTTTATACCTGTCAATTATAGTGAAGGAGGTGTGGCCTTCATACCTGTCAATTTTAGTGAAGGAGGTGTGGCCTTCATACCTGTCACTTTTAATAAAGGAGGTGTGGCCTTTATACCTGTTAGTTTGAGTAGGGGTGTGGCCTTTATACCTGTCACTTTTAAGTGAAGGTGTGGCCTTTATACCTGTCAGTTTTAGTGGAAGGGGTGTGGCCTTTACACTTGTCAGTTTTAGTTTTCCCTGTCAGTTTTAAAGAAGTAGGTGTGGCCTTTATACCTGTCAGTTTGAGTAAAGGAGGTGTGGCCTTTATACCTGTTAGTTTTAAGGAAGAAGGTGTGGCCATGAAGGGGATCTGGACTTTTAGTTTAGGTTTAGTGGAGGTGCCTTTATACCTGTCGTTTTAATGAGGAGATGTGCCTTGACAGGGGTGGGCCTTTTATGAAAGAGGTGTGGCCTTTATACCTGTTAGTTTTAGTGGAGGTGTGGCCTTTATACCTGTCAGTTTTAATGAAGGAGGTGTGGTCTTGAAAGGGGGTGTGTCCTTTTAGTTTAGGTTTTAGTGAAGGAGGTGTGGCCTTTTTACCTGCTAGTTTTAGTAAAGGGGGTGTGTCCTTTATGTCCGCTAATTTAAATAAAGGAGGCGTGGCCTTTTTACCTGCTAGTTTTAGTAAAGGAGGTGTGCACTTTTTAGTATTGCCTTGAAGGAGGTGTGGTCTTGAAGGAGGTGTGGCCCTCATACCAGTTTTAAGGAAAGAGGTGTGGCCTTGAAGGAGGTGTGATCTTTATACCAGTTTAAATGAATGAGGTATGGTCATCATACCTGTCAGTTGTAGTAAAGGAGGTGTGGCCTTTATACCTGTCAATTTTAGTGAAGGGGTGTGGACTTCATACTTGTCAGTGTTAGTGACAGGGGTGTGGCCTGGCCTTGAAAGGGGTGTGGCCTTTATACTTATTTTAATGAAGGAGGTGTGGCCTAAATAATTGTCAGTGTACTTGTATGTGAATGATGATTGCAATGGGACAGACTGGAGGAACGAGAACTTGAGAACGAGAGTAGGTGGATCCGGGGCGGGGTTTGATGGGAGGAGAAGAAGAACAGAAAGTGTTTTTTTTTTTTTTTTAGGAAAAAGAAATAAAAAGAAATATTAAAAGTATATAATGCAGTAGCTATAAAACACAATGTGCAGGATAAGCGGTGTAAGAAGTAAAATCGTTTCCAGAACTCGGTACCAGGACCACGTCGTACCCTGAGGGTCAAGTGGAGCTCGGAGGAAAAAAAAAGAAAAAGAAAAAAGGGAGAGCGCGAGGACGAGCGAGTCTTTCTGCTGCTCCGGATCCGATCGGCTCGATACTCACAGCGTAAACGCAATCAGCGGAAGATGATTGAGGTGGGATCACTAAAGCACCCTCGCTCGTATCCGCACGGAATTTGGGATTTTATTTCGGAATTTCCTAGCATAGGTCTTGACGGTTCATTTCCCGGTCAGCGCGAAAATATTACCAGGAATTACGTTTCCGACGTAGCGAGAAAATAAACCTGCATGAATGATCCGGAATATTTTATTCCATTTATTCTATATAGGGCAGAAATAACTTGGATTTTTTTTTCCTTTTTTTTTTTTTTTTTTTTTTCCTACCCCTTTTCTTTTTATGTCTTTACACGCTTCTTTACAAACTTTTCGAGTCTGAAGGCCAGGCCACGTTGCGTCACGCCGGGGAAAACGGAGCGTACCTTTAAGCGCCGCGCTTTTCTGTATTTCTTCGCAAATCTTCAGGTTATGCATTAATAACGTCTGTAATGGAGGTCGAACTTTCTTTTTTTTTTCTTCTTCTTCTTTTTTTTTCCCCCCGGTTTGTCTTGCGCTCGAGGCCGCACTCTTGTCGACGACATCGCTGATGGTGATGGTGGGTGGGTGATTGGGGGGGGAAGGGGGGGGGGGTGATGGTGGGGGGTTTGTTGTGTCGCTCGACAGACATTTCTTTTTTTTTTTCGCGGTGTGTCTTCAAACATAAATCTTCTCCTTCTACTGCATAAATCCTGCGCACTCCTCCTCCACTTTCTTTTATTTCTTTTATTTATCTCATATATTTTCTTTCCATAACGCAACCATCTGCATCCAATTAAAAAGGAACTGAGCGTATTCCCGTCACCGCGGTAACGCTACGTATTAAAGGAAGCTGTAATGAAAACCGCGATTGTTTCTCGGCTACATCTTCGCTCACTGGACGTCGTTTGTTAATCGGTTGCCGAGCGACTGCATCGTCACGTCGAGGTTTAGAAGTAACGAGCGGATTAATGAAGCCCCGATTCCGATTAAACCCAGGGTTTAATCACTGATATCAGATTTACTTATACATTTACACATGTACTTTCTCAGGAAAGAAAGAAAGAAAGAAAGAAAGAAAAAAAATACGAAGAAAGAAAAATGGATGGATGGATGGATGGATGGATGGATGGATGGATGGATGGATGGATGATGGATGGACGGAAAGAAAGAAAGTAGAGAAAAAAAGAAAGAAATTAGGATGGATGGAAATAAAAGAAAGAAAAAAGAAAAGAAAGAGAAATAAAGACAGACGAAATTATTTGGCATAGATGGGATGGAGGAATAAAATTCGGAAAGAAAGAGGAAGGAAGAATAAAGAAAGAAAAAGAACGAACGAAAGAAGATTCGATAGATGGTGGATTGATGCTGGATGGATGAGAAAGACCGCCAAAGATAACTAATTAGGAATGGATTTGGAAATAAAGCAAGAGAAAGAAAGAAAGTTTGTATCGATGGAAAGAAGAAGCAAAGAAAGAAAGAAAGAAATAAAGAAAGAAAGAAAAAAAAGCAGAAAGAAAGAAACAAACCAAACACAAACAACAATTTTTGTCTAGAAAAGAAAAAGAAAAAGCACCAAAAAGAGAAAAAGAAGGAAGGGAAGGAAAGAAAGAAAGAAATTAGGATGGATGGGAAAGGAAAGAGAAAAGAGGAAAGAAAGCGGTACCGAAAACAGGAATAAATGACGCCGTGCTCTTTTGGGTTTTCGATCCTGTTTGGTTAATAATAATTAAATAAGAAATTGAGCTTCCTTTGTTTTCTTGTTTATATCATACAATATTAATTATTACGCTCACAAAAACAAAACAAAAATAAAGAATGATAAAATAACGAATGAAATAACGAATGAAATAAAGAATGAAATAAAGACTTTGGCCAGAGTTCAAGTCGGAAGAAAATAAAACAGCTTTTAGTAAAAAATAATAAAAATGCTGACGTCGTTCCGGAGTGCGATTTAATTCTGAATGCTGACTGTGTCCGAATACACAAAATCAATCCGGATCAGACTGGGACGGGACGGGAGGGGACAGGACAGGAGGGGACAGGAGGGGACAGGAGGAGAGGGGACGAGACAGGACAGGATGGGACGGGACAGGACGGGACAGGAGGGGACGAGACGGGACGAGACGGGGTACGGGGATGGGAGGGACAGGACGGGCTAGACGGCAGGGGATGGGAGAGGACAGGACGGGAGGGGAACGGGACGGGAGGGGACAGGACGGTGCGGGAGGGCAACAGTACGGGAGGGGACAGGACAGTACGGCAGGGGACGGGACAGGACAGGGACAGGAGGGTACAGGACGGCAAAGGGGCGGGATGGGAGGGGACAGGACGGAAGGGGAAGGGAACGGGACGGTACGGGAGGGGACGGGAGGGGATGGGAGGGGACAGGACGGGACGGGACAGGACGGGACTGGAGAGGACGCGTATAAGGAATTTTAGATCGTGCTTCTCTCGCATCCTATTTCATTTCTTTGCATACATCAGTGTCGTTCCGGGGCTTCGGCGGCGTTCCGCGGCGTGACCCCCCACGACCCCCAGGAGTGATGACTCCTCCCGCTTCCATTCCTCTGCGCTCGACTCGGAGGAGAGTAGATTGTCGGCGTCTGCGGCGGGAAGATTAATGAACGCGGGGTCGAGTCGCGCCCGTCGATGCCGCCTCTTCCGCCGGGCGGGTGATTTATGGAGCGCCGGCGGTGCGTGAGCTGTAATCCGAGAAGGGTTTGTTTTTCCTCATGAAGATGGAATTTTTAAAATCGGTGATTGATAATCGTACTGCTTTTTCTTTTTGCTTTACCGCGCCACAGTGACGGATGTGAGAGGGAGGAAACGATGCACTCGAAAGATAGAAAGAAAGAATGAAGAAAGAAAAGAAATGAATTAGAATGGATTGGATGGATGGATGGATGGATGGATGGATGGATGGATTGATGAAAGAAAGAACAGAAAGAAAGAAAGATAAAATGAATTAGGATGGAATGAAGGATGGAGGGATGATGGATGAAGGAAGAAAGAAAGAAAGAAAGAAATTCGGGATGAAATGAAAGGATGGATGGATGGATGGATGGATGAATGGATGGATGGATGGATGGAAAGAAAGAAAGAAAGAAAGAAATGGATGGTGATGGATGAGGATGGATGGATGGATGGATGTATGATGATGGAATGGAAAGAAAGAAAGAAGACAGAAATTCAGATGGAAGAAAGGATGTGAGGGATGGATGGAGGATCCCCGAAAGAAAGAAAAAAGAAGAGAAATAAGAGAAGGAAGAAAGAAAGAAAGGATAAATTGAGGATGGCCCTTGGTTGGATGCGATGGATGGATGGATGGATGGATGGATGGATGGATGGATGGATGGATGGAAAGAAAGAAAGAAAGAAAGAAAGATGGATGGATGAAAGGATGGATGGAGGGATGGATGGATGGATGAAAAGAAAGAAAGAAAGAAAGAAAGAAAGAAATGAATTAGGATGGATGATGGAAAAAAGAAGAAAGAAAGAAAGAAAGAAAGAAATTCGGATGGTTGGATGAATGGATGGATGGATGGATGGATGGATGGATGGATGAATTGATGGATGGATGGATGGAAAGAAAGAAAGAAGAAAGAAAGAAAGAAATTCGGATGGATGGAAGAAAGGATGGATGGAGGGATGGAATGGATGGAAAGAAAGAAAGAAAGCAAGAAAGATGATTAGGATGGATGGAGGAAGAAGAAAGAAAGAATACAGAAAGAAATTCGGATGGTGGATGAATGATGATTGTGTATGGCTTAATGGATGGATGAATGGATGTGGTGGATGGCCTAAAGAAAGAAAGAAAGAAAGAAAGAAATTCGGATGGTTGGATGGAAGGATGGATGGAGGGATGGATGGATGGATGGAAAGAAAGAAAGAAAGAAAGAAATGAATTAGGATGGATTGGATGGAAAGAAAGAAAGAAGAAAGAAAGAAAGAAGAAAAAAAGAAAAAAAAAAAAATCGGGATCGATGGAAAGAAAGAAAGAGAAAAAGAAAGATAAAGAAAGAAAGATCGGCGAAATGATCCACCCTTCTCACTACAGCCGAAACCCAGAAACACTTTATGCAATCAGCACAATCAGCGCCAACTAGTGTTTGTGAATAGTCACTGCAGAGCGACGCAGAAGTATAAACGCCCTGTGAGCTTTTGCATGGTGATCATTCGTCCGATCGTTCTCGCCTTTCAAGGTGGACTTTTTTCCACGGAAGGTGTCCCCGAAGTAGAGGACGGATACGTCTTTCCCCCGGAAACGCAAGGAGATTGAGACGAAATATATTCCTCTCCTTCGCTTCCACTCTTTCTATGTTCATCTAAAACACGTCTTTTAATCCCCACTAAATTCCTTTATCCGTCCACAGGGTGGTCTGATCGCTCTCCTCCTCCTCATCCTGCTCTTCACTCTGGTCCTGTACACTCGGCAGCGTTGGTGTCGGCGCCGCAGGGCTCCCCAAAAAAGCGCCAGCACCGAAGCCACCCACGAGATCCACTACATTCCTTCAGTCCTGCTCGGGCCGCCGCAGTCCAGAGACGGCTTCCGGACGCCGCGAGCCCACCAGCACGGCTCGGTCATCGGCATGGCCATCCGCGAGACGCCCATCCTGGACGACTGCGACTGCGAAGACGACGAGCAGCCCGGACAGCTCCTGGACGGGAAGATTCAGATGGACGACGATTTCTGCAGCCAGGGCACTCGCAGCATGGACAGTCTCGGGAAAGGAGGATTCGACGCCAATAACAAGCACAGCCTGGATAACAGAGGTGAGTCGCACTTCGGACTTTATATATCGCTGTCGGTTCTGGAACTTATGCAGTCGCCCGTTGCTTATTGAGGCCGGGAACGATGCAGCGATGTGGGGAAACTTTGCCGAGCGCGGTTAAATGCGCCGAGGACGTAGCATTGACACCATGTTGAGTTTAGCAGGACATACAAGGTGGTAGGAAAACAACGTCTGGCGTCACCACGTCTGCGATTACAGACGGCCAGACTGCCACTACGACAAGTCTGTCACATATGCATTACAGCACAGGGAAATTCTTTCTTCGCAACTTGTTTCTTTCTTCCACCATGATTCGGCGCCCCCTCCCTGGAGCACCAAGGGTTAAGGCTCTTGCTCAAGGACCCAATGGTGGCAGCTTGGAGATACCGGGGCTCGAACCCCCCGACCTTTCCAATCAGTTGCCCACTGAGATACCCTCCTCTCACACTTCAACAGAGGAACAAAACATCTCCGTAAGATGAAGAGAGATCAGAAAGACCTTCAACAAGAGCAACCCCCCCCCCCCCCCCCCAAAACCCCAACAATGAACATCATCATTGTCATAAAACCAACTACACAATCTCACCCAGACTTGGGTCCGACTCTTTGACTTCCCCCTGTCCCATGTCTTCCATAGGGAGGGGGTAGCTTACTGGTAAAAGTGCTTGGTTACCGCTCAGTAGGTTGTTGGTTCGAGCCCCTAAGGTGACCACATGGGTTAAACAGAGCTTATCAGGAAATTCTTCCACCATATTACCACATATTACCACCGCTCAGAAGGTTGTTGGTTCGATCCCCGAAGGTGACCACATGGGTTAAACAGAGCTTATCAGGAAATTCTTCCACCCACCATATTACCACATATTACCACCACTCAGAAGGTTGTTGGTTCGAGCCCCTAAGTTGACCACATGGGTTAAACAGAGCTTATCAGGAAATTCTTCCACCATATTACCAGATATTACCACCACTGAGAAGGTTGTTGGTTCGAGCCCCGAAGTTGACCACATGGGTTAAACAGAGCTTATCAGAAATTCTTCCACCATATTACCAGATATTACCACCGCTCAGAAGGTTGTTGGTTCGAGCCCCGAAGGTGACCACATGGGTTAAACAGAGCTTATCGGAAATTCTTCCACCATATTACCAGATATTACCACCACTGAGAAGGTTGTTGGTTCGAGCCCCGAAGTTGACCACATGGGTTAAACAGAGCTTATCGGAAATTCTTCCACCATATTACCAGATATTACCACTGCTCAGAAGGTTGTTGGTTCGAGCCCTGAAGGTGACCACATGGGTTAAACAGAGCTTATCGGAAATTCTTCACCATATTACCAGATATTACCACTGCCAGAAGGTTGTTGGTTCGAGCCCCTAAGGTGACAGGGTTAAACAGACTTATCAGAAATTCTTCCACCATATTACCAGATATTACCACCACTGAGAAGGTTGTTGGTTCGAGCCCCGAAGGTGACCACATGGGTTAAACAGAGCTTATCAGAAATTCTTCCACCATATTACCAGATATTACCACCGCTCAGAAGGTTGTTGGTTCGAGCCCCGAAGGTGACCACGTGGGTTAAACAGAGCTTATCGGAAATTCTTCCACCATATTACCAGATATTACCACTGCTCAGAAGGTTGTTGGTTCGAGCCCCGAAGGTGACCACATGGGTTAAACAGAGCTTATCAGAAATTCTTCCACCATATTACCAGATATTACCACCACTGAGAAGGTTGTTGGTTCGAGCCCCGAAGGTGACCACATCGGTTAAACAGAGCTTATCGGAAATTCTTCCACCATATTACCACATATTACCACTGCTCAGAAGGTTGTTGGTTCGAGCCCCGAAGGTGACCACATGGGTTAAACAGAGCTTATCTTCCACCATATTAGCACAGAACATTTGTTTTCACCCCCAACACCTTAATAGGTGTAAATCTCCCGGTGTAAATATTGACCTTTCTAAGTCGCTAACTCGAACAATAACGTTACCTACACGACTGAATGATCTCGGCCACCTTTAGAGGGCACGAGTTGGATCGGCTTTATTCCCAATAAATCCCAGTTACCTAGAAACGCAAACTGAACCAAAACAAAGCCAAACGGGCCCAAGAGCGACTCTGCCGTCCCCTGCCGTCCTCCCCGTCCTCCGCCATCCTCATCCTGACACCGAAGCTAATGATGGTCGTAACGCTGGCATTTAAAGCGACACGTGGCATATTCGAGCGCTTCTGGGGAGTTGGATTTGAAGTCACCTGCCAAGTGGAGGCTAATTATAGCTGTTGACCCGAATCTGAAGTGAGACGCAGACGGGAGTAAAGAGCTAGCGAGAGCGGCCCATTGACATGCTGCTGATGAGCTGGTTTCGATGGTTCCCAGTGGAGGACTGCGGAAGGCCAGAGAGTTGATTTGGAAGGACTTTGGGATAACAGCTACAATATTGATACAGACACGTTGTTGTTTTTTTTTGTTACCACCAGGTTTGTAATCACTACGTTCCTGTAGCGTTCTACTGGCTTTATTTATTTGATCTCCTTATGCAGGAAGAGGCCCGCGTTGTCCTGAACGATTTACACAATCGCCTTTAAGATATACTAGACACTCGCCAGACAAACACTAAACAAAACCCGACAGTGGCTTAATGGACTGGTTAAATACAGAGAACAACAAAAAGACTCTTTAGAGGATTTTGTACCTTCTTTTGGCATCCAGCGAGATGTTTATAGTCCGACGGCCTGATGGGCCTTCGGGAACGATGTATCGGAATGGCAGATAAAATGATTCCAAATCAGTCGAGACACTGTAAATAAAAATAAATAAATTTGCGTATTTAATTCACGGTTATACGTGTAAAGAAAGACGTTTTTTGCATATCGTTACTGAAGTATTTCCGTTTGGGGCGACGTCTAATAGTCACATACTTTTTACTCAACTCCAGTTTTACTTATGACCATAAAAACTGGTCAAACTCATAGTAACACGTCAATCAGGGTAGGTGGCGCTATGTTTTCTACTTGAAGAAGGAGAAGAAGCTTTTCAGCACTTGTAATAGCAATTGTAATAGATTTCAATCTTTGTTGGGTCACTAATGGATTCTATTCTAGTTTGGGACAATTTTTCAGGAGGGGGCGGGGCCAGTGACACACGTGACATCATCAAATTATCCAGCGCCCGACTCCCGTCGATGTGCCGAGCGTTTAGACAGGTCACATGACCCTGTGTCCAAACTTCGTAGTTTTTTTCACGTTTTTGCGGTTACATGACGCCATGCGACAGTGATGTGATCGTGACCAACTCCATCTCACCTTCGAGTGGATGTCAAATGTGCATGAGCGTCAAATTTCCCCAGTCATTCTCTTTGGGACGGAATGTCCCATATTTCACTTGCGTCACTGGCCCCGCCCCCTCCTGAAAAAACGCCCCAAACTCCCATTTTTGGTACGTAAATACTCGTCTCTCTGAGCGAGCTTGCATTTTGAAGTCAACGCTAAATATCCGGCTGGTGCTTTATGATCGATTTGCACTTAAAGCACAGGGGACCCTAAAAATATCACCGGCTTAGTGACTCTTTATTGTTGCACTTTTTATCGTACGTTTAATAAGGACCAGGTTTATGAGGACCTGCTTGCAAAAGTGTACAGAATGATGGAAAAAATAAAAAATAATTTAAAAAAAACAGAGGAAGGAGAATTTTACTGTAGCACGGGTTTCGGTAACGAGGACCGGGTTCGCATCAAATGAGGACCTCGGGGATAGTCCAATTTTTTTCCGAGATTAGAGACGTTAGAAAGGTCGTATTAGAGGGCCGATGTTCAAACGGTCGCCTTATCGACACTTCCGGATGACTTTCAAAACTCTGGATCTCGAAACATGTCGGACTCTGGACATGCGCTGTCTCTCAGGGGTTTATAATTTCCGCAAAAAAAGCAATTTGGGTCCATCAGGTCCTAGGTGTCCCCATGTGTCATATCGGATAAAGCTGGAACGCGAGACGGAATGGGAGGATGCGATATCTGTGCAAGTTGATTAACTTGGTTTGGGAACGGCCCTGATTGAACGACCCTTTTTTAAAATTAATTTATTTATTTATTTTAATACGTAAATGTCCCGGGGGATATTTGTAAACGTATTGGGGTGTCCATTAAGGGTGTAAAAATGTGCGTTTGGAATTGGATTGGCGTGTCTTTGATTGAAATATCCTCTGCTGTGTTTTCCTATTACGTCTATATTGGAAACAAAAATTGAAAAAAAAAAACCTTAAAACGACTTTTCTCTCCAAAATACACGTCAGATTGGAATATTAGCCTGTTCCTTGATCTCCGTTCACTGAGCAAATATTCATTTATAGCATTTATAGCCCGAAGAGCAACTTACAGTTGAGGGTTAAGGGCCTTGCTCAAGGGCCCACTAGGACACACTCTTCTGGTCCAGACGCCAATGACGCTCACACTCTTCTGGTCCAGACGCCAATGACGCTCACACTCTTCCGGTCCAGACGCCAATGACGCTCACACTCTTCTGGTCCAGACGCCAATGACGCTCACACTCTTCTGGTCCAGACGCCAATGACGCTCACACTCTTCTGGTCCAGACACCAATGACGCTCACACTCTTCTGGTCCAGACGCTCACACTCTTCTGGTCCAGACGCCAATGACGCTCACACTCTTCCGGTCCAGACGCCAATGACACTCCCACTCTTCTGGTCCAGACGCCAATGAAGCACACACTCTTCTGGTCCAGACGCCAATGACGCACACACTTATCTGGTCCAGACGCCAATGACGCTCACACTCTTTCGGTCCAGACGCCAATGACGCTCACACTCTTCTGGTCCAGACGCCAATGACGCTCACACTCTTCCGGTCCAGACGCCAATGACGCTCACACTCTTCTGGTCCAGACGCCAATGACGCTCACACTCTTCTGGTCCAGACGCCAATGACGCTCACACTCTTCTGGTCCAGACGCCAATGACGCTCACACTCTTCTGGTCCAGACGCCAATGACGCTCACACTCTTCTGGTCCAGACGCCAATGACGCTCACACTCTTCTGGTCCAGACGCCAATGACGCTCACACTCTTCTGGTCCAGACGCCAATGACGCTCACACTCTTCTGGTCCAGACGCCAATGACGCTCACACTCTTCTGGTCCAGACGCCAATGACGCTCACACTCTTCCGGTCCAGACGCCAATGACGCTCACACTCTTTCCGGTCCAGACGCCAATGACGCTCACACTCTTCTGGTCCAGACGCCAATCCACACTCTTCCGACGCCAATGACGCTCACACTCTTCTGGTCCAGACGCCAATGAGGCTCACACTCTTCTGGTCCAGATGCCAATGACGCTCACACTTCTCCTAGATGTCATCTTCAAACGATGGGTGAAGATCTTCCTCGTCCCGAAAGCGTGTAGACTGGATAGAGATAGACTGATGAAGGGATTGGTAGATAGAGGGATAGATTAATAGACGGATGGATAGATTGATAGACAGATAAATGCATAGCTGGAGGCATAAGTGGATGAATGAAGTTTGAGTGATATGGACATATTGGATGGATGGATGAATGGATTGTTTGATGGACAGAAAGAGGGATGGGTGGGATGGATGGATAGTTGGTTGGATGGATA
>JACRUU010000006.1:3605136-3625136 GCA_030449085.1 Kryptopterus vitreolus
AAATGGATAGTTTTAGAGACGAAGACAATAGAAGAATGGATGATGGTTGGATAGATAGATGGATAGGTAGATCGGTTTATAAATGGATAGTTTGAGAGAGGAAGACATTGTAAGGGTGAGTCATGGATGGATGGACGGTTGGATTAGTAGACAGACAGACAGATAGACAGGACAGATAGACAGATAGATAGATAGATAGATATAGATAGATAGATAGATAGATAGATAGATAGATAGATAGATAGATAGATAGAACAGACAGATAGTCATACAGACAGACAGACAGATAGATAGATAGTCATACAGACAGACAGATAGACAGATAGATAGATAGATAGATAGATAGATAGATAGATAGATAGATAGATAGATATAGATAGATAGATAGATAGATAGATAGATGCAGATTATAGATAGATAGATAGATAGATACAGACAGACAGACAGACAGACAGACAGACAGACAGATGGATGGATGATAGATCAGACAGACAGACAGACCAAGCAGACAGACAGGCAGACAGTAGACAGACATAGATAGATAGATAGATAGATAGATAGATAGATAGATAGATAGATAGGATAATATTACATACAGATAGATAGATAGATCAGATAGATAGATAGATAGATAGATAGAAGAGAGATAATCATACATAGACAGACAGATAGACAGACAGATAGACAGACAGATAGATAGATAGATAGATAGATAGATAGATAGATAGATAGATAGATAGATAGATAGATAAAAATATCATAAAACTGAAAAGGGAACTAATCAGCTGGTCACTTAGACAGATACACTATTTTTTCACGATCCGGGAGAACCATGGTGCCCTTCGGGAGATAGATAGATAGATAGATAGATAGATAGATAGATAGATAATCATACAGATATACTGACTAGATTGGCTGGGCAGCCCTGGTGTATAGATAGATAGATAGATAGATGTTGTCTCAGAAGGTGGCCTGAGATAATAGCCCGGTCCAGGAAGATAGCGGTATATTGGATGAGATCAGGAGAGAGTCCGCGGCGCAATCCTAGATGGCATGAAGTGTAGGATAGCTCCTAGGGTTGATGATAGATGACATTGGAAAATTGATTAAGGATTGTGAAATTGTTTTTCGGCTTTGTGTACCCGTGCCCAAACCCCCCCCCCCCCCACCTGTCTCCCGGATATTTGTACTTTGTCCAGACATAACGATATATAGACGTCCAGTGAAACCGACACGAGTCTAATTTTCGGGAGAACAGCAGTGGTGCCCTTCCTGTATTATCTTATCTATCAAGGCAGAAAGCAATCATGGATTTATTTTGGACATACTGGGACTGACACAGATAGATAGATAGAGATATTTATACCCGGGCGGAAATTCTTTAACAGATTGTCGAGCGCTAAAGCGTCATTCCCGGAAACCGACACGAGTTGATAAATGCACTCACCATCTCAGCCCGGTCGGAGAGACGGTATATTGGATGATTGCAAGCCCGTATGGGGGCATGTCTGTGCGGCTGGATGAAGTGTCACGGATACTTACATGCTCCTAGGGGTGATGATGAGCACTAAGTGACTGGGGACATTTGATTGATCCGGCAAATTGATTAAGGATTGTGAAATTGTTTTTCGGCTTGTGTGTCCCGTTCCCAAACCCCCCCCCCCCCCCCGGACCTCATGGACAATAGAAAGCTGAACGATATTGGCCACTACTACTTTACTGGCCCACTCACTACTTTGCAATGAAAAAGGGAATGGGGGGGGGGGGGGGGGGGTATAGTCGGGGGGTAGATTGGTAGGGGGGGGGGTGTAGGGGGGGGGGGGGGGTGTAAAGGGGGGGGGGGGGGGAATGGGAGGGGGTGTGGCCCGTGCGCTTGTAGGTGAAAAAGATAAGGGGGGGGGGATGAAATCGATAAATCTAAAAGCTCTTTCGGATTATTTCTCCTTCCATTTAATCAGGCGCGCAGCAAACACACACACACACAGCCACCGATGTTGGAAAGTCTGTAAAAACAGGACAATAAACGACTCCTGGGTCGCTCGAGATTACGAGATGGATTAGGTGTCGAGGAACGAGGCGGTAGGACGCCAATTACTCCGTTAGCGAGAAGGAAAACACCGCAATTAACTTTCAATCTCGTTTTAAACGTTCGTGCCGGGAGAGCAGGGCCTTCAGGTAGCCTGCGTTACGCAATCATTTGTTTGCCTGGGTGGGCGGGGCCTCGTCTGGCACGCCCCCCTGTCAATCAGACCTTTATTATCTAATTAAAAGTGGATGAAGAATAATATAAAGGTGACACGTGCGTTACGCCATCATTTGATTGGCTGGGTGGGCGGAGCCTAGTCGGTCCCTCCCCCCTGTCAATCAAAAAAGATTGGCTGCTCTTTGTGGGCGGGGCCTCGTCTGACACGCCCCCCTGTCAATCAGACCTTTATTATCTAATTAAAAGTGGATAAAGAATAATATAAAGGTGACACGTGCGTTACGCCAATCATTTAATTGGCTGGGTGGGCGGAGGCCTAGTCGGTCCGCTCCCTCCTGTCAATCAGAACTTTATTATCTAATTAAAAGTGGATGAAGAATAATATAAAGGAGACACGTGCGTTACGCCATCATTTGATTGGCTGGGTGGGCGGAGCCTAGTCGGTCCCTCCCCCCTGTCAATCAGAACTTTATTATCTAATTAAAAGTGGATGAAGAATAATATAAAGGTGACACGTGCATTATGCAATCATTTGATTGGCTGGGTGGGCGGGGCCTCGTCAGTCACGCCCCCCTGTCAATCAGACCTTTATTATCTAATTAAAAGTGGATGAAGAATAATATAAAAGGTGACACGTGCATTATGCAATCATTTGATTGGCTGGGTGGGCGGAGCCTAGTGTTTCACGCCCCCCTGTCAATCAGACCTTTATTATCTAATTAAAAGTGGATGAAGAATAATATAAAGGTGACACGTGCGTTACGCCATCATTTGATTGGCTGGGTGGGCGGGGCCTCGTCAGTCACGCCCCCCTGTCAATCAGACATTTATTATCTAATTAAAAGTGGATGAAGGATAATATAAAGAAGACACCTTTAATTAGATAATAAAGTTCTGATTGACAGGGGGGCGTGACAGACTAGGCTCCGCCCACCCAGCCAATAAAATGATGGCGTAACGCACGTGTCTCCTTTATATTATTCTTCATCCACTTCCTGTTTCTCCTCACACATCCGGGCGTCTGGGGAACAGAGCGTCGTGGTCAGAGAAGGGGCTGATGGGAGATCAGGGGTGGAAGCGCTGACCCTTTCTCCGGCATCAGCGCAGGGGTGTTAGATGTTGTCTAAAACTCCGCAGGGGGTGAAATGAGCTTTGGTTCAGTAGGGAGTAGTGATGGCTTTTCCCCTCCAACTGTCAAACTGTGTGTGTGTGTGTGTGTGTGTGTGTGTGTGTGTGTGGGTGTGTGTGTGTGCACGTGTGTGTGCACGTGTGTGTGTGTGTCAGGCTTAACATTTAACATACACACGTATTCCTCATTTCCCCTTAAAACAGTTAAACACGGCAAGGCGTGTAATGAGACGTAGGAGTTTTCTGATTAGCAGTGTAAGCGTGATTACACGTCTCTGCGTCTGCACACACACACACACACACACACACACACACACACACCATGCACACACACACACACACACACACACACACATGCACACATACACACACACATTGTAGCTACTTGTAGTAATTTTTTTCCTCCTGTTTTTTTTCCTAACGCCGCTGCTGTCATGTTTCTTTCACGTCGGAGTGAAGACGTTAGATAGACAGATAGAGACAGACAAACAGACAGACAGACAGACATAGATACATAGATAGATATATAGATAGATACATAGATAGATACATAGATAGATACATAGATAGATAGATAGATAGATAGATAGATAGATAGATAGATAGATAGATAGATAGATAGAGACAGCCAGGCAGACAGACAGACAGACAGATAGATATGTAGATAGATAGATCGATCGATAGATAGATAGATAGATAGATAGATAGATAGATAGATAGATAGATAGATAGATAGATAGATAGATAGATAGATAGATAGACAGGAAGCAGACAGACAGACAGACAGACAGACAGATAGATAGATAGATAGATAGATAGATAGATAGATAGATAGATAGATAGATAGATAGATAGATAGATAGATAGATAGAGACAGGCAGGCAGACAGACAGACAGACAGACAGACAGACAGACAGACAGACAGATAGATAGATAGATAGATAGATAGATAGATAGATAGATAGATAGATAGATAGATAGACAGACAGACAGACAGACAGACAGACAGACAGACAGACAGATAGATAGATAGATAAATAGATAGAGACAGACAGACAGATATGTAGATAGATAGATCGAGATAGATATAGATAGATAGATAGATAGATAGATAGATAGATAGATAGATAGATAGATAGATAGACAGATAGACAGACAGACAGACAGATAGATAGATAGATAGATAGATAGATAGACAGACAGACAGACAGACAGACAGATAGATAGATAGATAGATAGATAGATAGACAGACAGACAGACAGACAGACAGACAGACAGACAGACAGACAGACAGACAGACAGACAGATAGATAGATAGATAGCTTCCTCCACCTCCGTGAATTATTGACTCGTTAGTGAGACACTTTTCTCTGGACACCTCCGTCTCGAGAACAACTTAATTAGGGAGGAAAATAAATAAGTGAACCTGCGCCGAGTGAAACATAGACGTGCAGGCGTGTGATTTTTATGTGATGGAGTGAGAACATGAATGATGGAGTGAATACAGGGATAAAGTGAGTGAAGGAATGAATGGCAGAATAAAGGATGGAGAGTGTATACATGAATAAATGATCCAGTGATTGAGTGGGAGAGTAATTACATAAATGAGTGAATGAATGAATGAATGAATGAAAAGGCAAATGAATAACTGGGTGAGTTTATGAATAAAATGAATATGAAATCGAACAATGGAATGAATGATGACGTGAATGACAGAGTGAGAATATTATACACCAGAGAATGAATGGTTGGATGAATGAAAGATGGCAGGAGAAGACAATAATAAGTGTGAGTGACTACATGAGTGAATTAATGAATGAGAGCAATTAAGTGAATACATGAATAAGAGAAAGACAGAATGCATATTTGATGTTGTGAGATTAAATGATGGAGTGCGTAACAGTTTGTGAGAACATGAATGAATGAATGAATGAATGAATGAATGAATGGAGTGAGCAAATAAGTAAATATGTAAATGATGGAGTAAATAAAGTACATTGTAAATAAAGTAAATAAAAGTGCGAGTGAACACATGAATTCATGAACGAATGAATGAGGACAAATGATGGAATGAATGTTTGATAGAGTGAAAGATAAAGTGCGTGACAACATGAATGGATGAATGGATGAATAATGGAGTGAGTGATGGAGTAAATAACAGCCTGAATATATGAATACATAAATGATGGAATGAAAGAGAGACAAAAATAATGAAGGACAATTTAAATGATGGCGTGAATGAAGGAGTGAATGATGGAAGTGCAGAATAAATGATGGGTTGATGAAAAGGGGGAAAAAAAACAAATGACAAAGTGAGTGAATAAAGCAATGATTGAGGGAGTGGATCGTGTGACAGTTATGAAGGATGCGATAGATTAATAAATGCGTGAATACATGAATGACAGAACAAATGAGGGAGGAAACGAAAGAAAATGTCTTTCTTTCTTTCTTTCCCATGAATGACAGAACAAATGATGGAGGGAGAGATGGACTGATTCAAAGAATAACAGAATCATTAATACGTGAGACATTAATGTTATGTTACCGCAGAAACGGTAATGTAGTGTATTAGGACGAGTTTATTAAACGGATATAAACAGAGAGATCAATTAATCAATTAACAGCTCCTGACCAATCAGAATCCAGACCTCAGGATAAGAGGAGAGATGTGCATTGCGTCTCCACCGATGTATTTATGAGGACATTTTGTAGCAACATAAACCCCAGACAGACACATAAACGCATCAGGCCACCAGCTGCACTGCAGGGACCAACAAATCAAATGTGCGCTGCAGGATTAGAGCACGACTCGGCCGGCGAGCTCAGAGGGAGCCATATGGCAGGCTGGATCTTGCACACTCGGCAAACTGAGACGTGTGTGTGTGTGTGTGTGTGTGTGTGTGTGTGTGTGTGTGTCGAGACTCACTTATTTTGCAAGATGAGACTTGTGCAACTTTGCGTGCTGAGACTCCCTCGCAGTGCAATCTGAGACTCATTTACTATGCTGGCTGAGACTCGTTCACTCTGCACGCTGAGACTCGTTCACTCTGACTGAGACTCGTTCACTCTGTATCCTGACTCGCACTGAGCTGACTCGTTCACTCTGTACTCGCTGAGACTCGTCACTCTCAGACTCTTCACTCTGCACGCTGAGACTCGTTCACTCTGTATCCTGACGCTGAGACTCGTTCACTCTGTATCCTGAGACTCGTTCACTCTGCACGCTGAGACTCGTTCCCTCTGTATCCTGAGACTCATTCACTCTGTAGGCTGAGACTCATTCACTCTGCACACTGAGACTCGTTCACTCTGTATCCTGAGACTCGTTCACTCTGCACGCTGAGACTCGTTCACTCTGCAGTATGCTGAGACTCAATCGCTCTGTAAGCTGAGAATCGTTCCCTCTGCACGCTGAGACTCGTCCACTCTGTACGCTGAGACTTGTTCACTCTGTATCCTGAGACTCGTCCACTCTGAATGCTGAGACTCGTTCACTCTGTATCCTGAGACTCGTTCACTCTGTATCCTGAGACTCGTCCACTCTGAATGCTGAGACTCGTTCACTCTGTATCCTGAGACTCGTTCACTCTGCACGCTGAGACTCGTTCACTCTGCACGCTGAGACTCGTTCACTCTGTTCACTCTGCATGCTGAGACTCGTTCACTCTGCACGCTGAGACTCGTTCACTCTGTACGCTGAGACTCGTTCACTCTGTATCCTGAGACTCGTTCACTCTGCACGCTGAGACTCGTTCCCTCTGTAGTCTGAGACTCGTCCACTCTGAACGCTGAGACTCATTCACTCTGCACGCTGAGACTCGTTCACTCTGCACGCTGAGACTCATTCACTCTGCACGCTGAGACTCGTTCACTCTGCACGCTGATACTCGTTCACTCTGTACGCTGAGACTCGTTCACTCTGTAGGCTGAGACTCCCTCGTTCTGCAGGTTGAGACTCGTTCACTCTGCCGCTTGAGACTCCCTCATTCTGCACGCTGAGACTCATTCACTATCTCTCTCTCTCTCTCTCTCTCTCTCTCTCTCTCTCTCACACACACACACACACACACGGCCTATGTTTCTCATTCAGTAAATGATGTTGTAGAGACGAACCCCAGAGTTGCTGATGTCATCACATTCCGAGCAGTGATGAAGTGTGTTTTATCTCCAGCACGAAGTGAAAAACACGCACAGAAGAAACGATAATTTAAAGAAGGGAGAGAATAACGAAGGAATAAAACATTCTGTGTACCAGTCTCTATCTATCTGTCTATCTATCTATCTATCTATCTATCTATATCTATATATCTATCTATCTATCTATCTATCTATATATCTATCTATCCATCCACTCATCCATCCATCCATGATGTTGGAAGTCTTTTCTTTCCCCTAAAGCACGGTCGTTTGAGGCGATTCGCCGTTACAGGAAATAAATCGATACTTTCTGACCAATCAGAATCCAGAATAGTGCTGTAGTGGATAAAAAGTAAACTTTATTGTACAGTAACTGTTTTTATTTCGTGTTTTCTGTGTGTGTTTGCTAATCTGTCTGTCTACGACCAGAGGCAAAACTCTACTGTACAATAAAAACTATGTGCTTATGTGTGTGTGTGTGTGTGTGTGTGTGTGTGTGTCACTTCAGACAGATTATCCTCCCTGTGGCGGCCTTTTAGAAATAAATATTTTTATTTGCCGCTGCTTCGCTCCTTTTTGCTAGCAGGCAAACGCTCCTGACAGCGACACTTAAATGAGACAGATGAAGCGAAGGATTTTACCACACACACACACACACACACACACACACACACACACACACACACACACACACAAACACACACACATGTACTGACATCTAAACATACACGTTTCTGTTTTTTAGTATCATTTGTTTACTTTTGAATTCCACCTTGTGGCAAGTCTCTACATCGTATATTTATAATGTTAAAAGTCTTATATTTATAACTGATTGGTGTTGATTTGGTGTGGGATCGGTTTGGGATTGGTGTTAATTTGGTGTGGGATCGGTTTGGGATTGGTGTTGGATCATTGGTGTGGGATCGGTTTGGGATTGGTGTTGATTTGGTGTGGGATCGGTTTGGGATTGGTGTTGGATCATTGTGGGATCGGTTTGGGATTGGTGTTGGATCATTGTGGGATCGGTTTGGGATTGGTGTTGATTTGGTGTGGGATCGGTTTGGGATTGGTGTTGGATTGGTGTTGGATCATTGAGGGATCAGGTTTGGGATTGGTGTTGATTTGGTGTGGGATCGGTTTGGGATTGGTGTTGGATCATTGTGGGATCGGTTTGGGATTGTGTTGGATCATTGTGGGATCGGTTTGGGATTGGTGTTGATTTGGTGTGGGATCGGTTTGGGATTGGTGTTGGATCATTGTGGGATCGGTTTGGGATTGGTGTGGGATCGATTTGGGATTGGCATTGGATCATTGTGGGATCGGTTTGTGATTGGTGTTGGATTTGGGGATGTTTGGGATCGTTTGGGATTTGGGATTGTAGGATCGGTTTGGGATGTTTGGGTTTGGGATCGGTTTGGGATTGTGGGATCGGTTTGGGATTGTTGTTGGATCATTGTGGGATCGGTTTGGGATTGTTGTTGGATCGGTTTGGGATTGTGGGATCGGTTTGGGATTGGTTGGATCATTGTGGGATCGGTTTGGGATTGGTGTTAATTTGGTGTGGGATCGGTTTGGGATTGGTGTTGATTTGGTGTGGGATCGGTTTGGGATTGGTGTTGGATCATTGTGGGATCGGTTTGGGATTGTGTCGTTTGGGATCGGTTTGGGATTGGTGGATCATTGGATCATTGGGGGATCGGTTTGGGATTGGTGTTGATTGGTGGTGTGGGATCGGTTTGGGATTGGTGTTGATTTGGTGTGGGATCGGTTTGGGATTGGTGTTGATTTGGTGTGGGATGGGATTGGTGTTGGATCATTGGTTTGGGATTGGTGTTGGGTGTGGGATGTGGGATTGGTGTTGGATCATTGGGGATGGTTTGGGATTGTGGGATCGGTTTGGGATTGGTGTTGGATTGGGGATGTTTGGATCATTGTGGGATTTGGGATTGTGTTGGATCGGGGATTTGGGATTGGTGTTGGGATTTGTTGATTTGGTTTGGGATCGGTTTGGGATTGGTGTTGGATCATTGTGGGATCGGTTTGGGATTGGTGTTGGATTGGTGTGTGATCGGTTTGGGATTGGTGTTGGATCGGTTTGGGATTGGTTGTTGGGGATCGTTTGGGATCATTGTGGGATGGTTTGTTGGATCATTGTGGGATTTGGGATTGGTGGATTGTGGGATTTGGTGGTGTTGGATCGGTTTGGGATTGGTGTTGGATCATTGGGGATCAGTTTGGGATTGGTGTTGATTTGGTGTGGGATCAGTTTGGGATTGGTGTTGGATCATTGGTTTGGGATTGGTGTTGGATCATTGTGGGATCGGTTTGGGATTGGTGTTGATTTGGTGTGGGATCGGTTTGGGATTGGTGTTGATTTGGTTTGGATTGGTGTTGGATCTGTGGGATCAGATTGGGATTGGTGTTGATTGGTGTTGATTTGGTTTGGGGTTTGGGATCGGTTTGGGATTGGTGTTGGATCGTTGGGATTGTGGGATCGGTTTGGGATTGGTGTTGAATTGGTTAGGGATCGGTTTGGGATTGGTTTGGGATCGGTTAGTGTTGTTGGTGCAGGATTGGTTTGGGATCGTTGCGGAATCGGTTTGGGATCTGTGTTGGATCGACACGGGATCAGTGTGGGATTGGTGTTGCATCAGTGTGGGACTGGTGCGGGATTTATTTGGGATCGATGTGGGATTGGTTTTTGTATCGGTACGGGATCAGTTTGGTATTGGTGTTGAATCGGTGATACAGGATTCTTTCTAGTACACTCCAGTAAACCTACCATACATCCGACCCGGCCGTGAGCAGGACTGATCTTTCCATGGTTCTAATCCGTAACGCCAACAATCTCCAACAACAAATTTCCGATCCACAAATAAACATGACCGGGATGCGACTAATCAAATGATTGTGGGGTTTTTTTTGCTCGTTATTTTGCATAATTTCTGAATAAACTCAATGTGCATTCAGGGAAATTCTATTAATTTGAATCCAGCAAGATAGAAATAAACACACACACACACACACACACACACACACACACACACACACTGCTTTAATGCTCTTGTGTAGGATTCATGACAGGAACGTTAATTTAGCACACTGAACCCGTGCTCGTTTGGAAATGACCCTCGAAATTCAAAACTCCAGCAAAAACGCTCCGTAAATAAACAGCAGTAATTAGTGCTGCATTCGGGAACGTCGTCTATTTATTTGATTTATTTTTCACTCCTACGCTCCGTCCCAGCGCGAGAGCGGATTATTCGGTTCGATGGTGACGGACTTCCTGCTGTTCGGATGCTCCGGAGTTCCGGATGATTCTCAAGAGCAGAGCTGATGAAGCTCGAAGCAGGCACGAGAGTGGGAAAGACATCCCGGGTAAACAAAAACAAAATTAAAAACAAAAAGAAATGGGGGGTAGGGGCACGGTGGCTTAGTGGTTAGCACGTTCGCCTCACACCGCCAGGGTCCGGGTTCGATTCCCGTCTCAGGCCATGTGTGTGTGTGTGTGAGTTTGTGCATGTTCTCCCCGTGCCTCAGGGGGTTTTTTCTCCGGGTTCTCCGGTTTCCTCCCCCGGTCCAAAAACATGCACGGTAGGTTGATTGGCACCTTGGAAAATTGTCCCTAGTGTGTGAATGTGTGTGTGTGTTGTGTGTGTGTGTGTATGTGTGTGCGTGAATGTGAATGTGTGTGTGTGTGTCCTGCGATGGGTTGGCATTCCATCCAGGGTGTATCCTGCCTTAATGCCCATAGACGCCTGAGATAGGCACAGACTCCCCGTGACCCGAGGGAAGATCGGATAAAGCGGTTTAGAAGATGAATGAATGAATGAAGAAATGGGGTAGGCGTAAACAAGGGATGAAAAAAAACTCATCACCTCGCACTCTTATAAAACGCCAGACTCGGCTCGAATCCCTAATAATTAGGGATGATTACTAATTAGGGATTAGTACGTCACTGGCCCCGCCCCCTCCCCAAAAAAACACCCAAAAACGGGCGTTTATTTATTTATTTATTTATCTTCTATATCCGATCTTCCCTCGGGTCACGGGGAGTCTGTGCCTATCTCAGGCGTCTATGGGCATTAATGGCAGGAGACACCCTGGATGGAATTCCAACCCATCGCAGGACACACACACACACACACACACACACACATTCATACACTAGGGACAATTTTCCAAGGTGCCAATCAACCTACCGTGCATGTTTTTGGACCGGGGGAGGAAACCGGAGAACCCGGAGAAAAACCCCCTGAGACACGGGGAGAACATGCACAAACTCCACACACACATGGCCGAGACGGGAATCGAACCCGGACCCTGGTGGTGTGAGGCGAAGGTGCTAACTAAGCTAAACTAAACTCACTGTGGGGTGGATCCCCCTAATCACCGTGCCCCCTTTCTTTTATTTATTTATTTATGTTCTTGTAACATGGTGTAATAAACGGACACACACACACACACACACACACACACACACACACACACACACACACACAAATCCACATGGTCTCACATGATCAAAGGCACCATTTGCAGTACTGACATTGTGTTTTGTAGCAGAACAATAAAATGAAATGATGATGATTACGGCGAGTTGGCGCTCCACATCGCCCGCCTTCCCTCTGTTACCTTGTTATGACAGGCGTTAGATCAATTCCCAATAAAAACAAAGTCAATTTATTATTATTATTTTTATATTTCATATTTATATTGCCTCCAGTCGACCCGCTCAGGAACACGGAGTAAAATGCAAGAGGTCAAAGACCTGCACTTCAATACTCTCTCTCTCTCTCTCTATCGCTCTCTCTCTCTCGCTCTCTCTCTCTCTCTGTTGGACTACAGTAGAGTCGCAGCGCTATGACAGCTCGTTATTGGGTACCTGCTCGTCTCTCCGTCTTTGCTAAGTGCTATAATTCATTTATAAGACGTCTCCGTTATTGTAATTGGTAATCTGCATTGTAATATCAGTTTTAAGTATTTGACGTGGGTCTGGAACATGAGGTGATGAGTTTTAGGTATTTGAATGTGAGTCTGGAACATGAGGTGATGAGTTTTAGGTGTATTTTGATGAGTGCTTGATGTGAGTCTTGGAACTGGATGAGGTGATGAGTTTTAGGTATTTAATGTGAGGTCTGGAACATGAGGTGATGAGTTTTAGGTATTTAATGTGAGTCTGGAACATGAGGTGATGAGTTTTAGGTAGAGGGTATGATTGATGTGAGTGGGTCTGGAACATGAGGTGATGAGTTTTAGGTATTTAATGTGAGTCTGGAACATGAGGTGATGAGTTTTAGGTATTTAATGTGAGTCTGGAACATGAGGTGATGAGTTTTAGGTATTTAATGTGAGTCTGGAACATGAGGTGATGAGTTTTATGTATTTGATGTGAGTCTGGAACATGAGGTGATGAGTTTTATGGTATTTGAATGTGAGTCTGGAACATGAGGTGATGAGTTTTAGGTATTTAACTGGTTTGGAACATTGGTATGGAGTTTTAGGAAAGGTCTGGAACCATGAGGTGATGAGTTTTAGGTATTTAATGTGAGTCTGGAACATGAGGTGATGAGTTTTAGGTATTTAATGTGAGTCTGGAACATGAGGTGATGAGTTTTAGGTATTTAATGTGAGTCTGGAACATGAGGTGATGAGTTTTAGGTATTTAACATTGGTGACGTGAGTCTTGAAGTTTTGATGGTGGGTGACATGAGGTGATGAGTTTTAGGGATGTGACTGTGGGTCTGGAACATGAGGTGATGAGTTTTAGGTATTTAACTTGGGTATGGAACATGAGGTGATGAGTTTTATGTATTTGATGTGAGTCATGAGGTGATGAGTTTTATGTATTTGATGTGAGTCTGGAACATGAGGTGATGAGTTTTAGGTATTTAACTTGGGTCTGGAACATGAGGTGATGAGTTTGAGGGATTTAACGTGGGTCTGGAACATGAGGTGATGAGTTTTAGGGATGTGAGGTGAGAGTTTTAGGGATGTGACGTGCGTCTTGAACATGAGGTGATGAGTTTGAGGGATTCAATGGGAGTTTGGCACATGACGTGATGAGTTTTAGGTATTTAACTTGGGTATGGACCATGAGGTGATGAGTTTTAGGTTTTTAACCATGAGGTGATGAGTTTGAGGGATGTTGACTTGGGTTTGGAACATGAGGTGATGAGTTTTAGGTATTTAACTTGGGTATGGACCATGAGGTGATGAGTTTTAGGTTTTTAACGCGAGTCTGGAACATGAGGTGATGAGTTTGAGGGATGTGACTTGGGTTTGGAACATGAGGTGATGAGTTTTAGGTATTTAACGTGAGTTTGGAACTTGAGGTGATGAGTTTTCGGTATTTAACGTGAGTTTGGAACATGAGGTGATGAGTTTTAGGTATTTAACGTGAGTTTGGAACATGAGGTGATGAGTTTTCGGTATTTAACGTGAGTTTGGAACATGAGGTGATGAGTTTGAGGGATTTAACACGAGTCTGGAAAACGAGGTGATGAGTTTTACAGGTTTTTATGAGTTTAACGCGAGTCTGGAACATGAGGTGATGAGTTTGAGGGATGTGACGTGGGTTTGGAACATGAGGTGATGAGTTTTAGGTTTGTAACGTGAGTCTGAAACATGAGGTGATGAGTTTTAGGTATTTAACGTGAGTTTGGAACATGAGGTGATGAGTTTGAGGGATTTAACGCGAGTCTGGAACATGAGGTGATGAGTTTTAGGGATTTAACGCGAGTCTGGAACATGAGGTGATGAGTTTGAGGGATTTGATGTGAGTCTGGAACATGAGGTGATGAGTTTTAGGTATTTAACGTGAGTTTGGAACATGAGGTGATGAGTTTTAGGTATTTAACGTGAGTTTGGAACATGAGGTGATGAGTTTGAGGGATTTAACACGAGTCTGGACAACGAGGTGATGAGTTTGAGGGATTTCATGTGAGTCTAGAACATGAGGTGATGAGTTTTAGGGATTTAATGCTAGTATGGACCATGAGGTGATGAGTTTGAGGGATGTGACATGAGTTTTTTTCTTCCCCAACAACTAAAAAGCATTCAAATAAAAGCAGGGCCTGCTGACCAATCAGATTAGAGGATTCCGCGTACGTCGTGAGTTTGGCTCGCAGTATTAAAGTTCCAGACTCAAAGTTATTCTGTGTTTTTTTTTTTTTTCCCCTCCACCAGGCGAGCGTCTGAGGGAGGAGTATCTGCCTTGTGTAGGAGTCTGGAGGGGTATTTAGTTGCGAAATTGCCTTATTGTGCGCTACGCCCTGCAGCCATCTTTGCTCCCTGAGGTTTTCCCAGTCAATAGAAGCAAAATTCTCCGGCAAGAAGAGATTTATTTTAAGCGCGTCAAAAAGTGCCGTCTCGAATCGGGTTCGGAATGAAGTGCAGCAATTACGCCCCTTCCTCCCCGCCAAGTTCACTGCTCTTATACAACACTTTTCTTTTCTTTTTGTTGGCTTTTAATTCCGTAAACGCCGCTTCGTCCCGGCCGTCGTTTTTCGTCTGATGGCCTCGCGCGGCTCGAGTCGAACCCGGCGTCCGTGTCGTATTGTCTGCTGAGGAGGATGTTATTGCCAGGGTTTATTAAACGTATACACGCAATGCCGAGACGGATGGACAAACGCGTACGCGAGCGTCTGACAGGTGGAGGAGAAAGATAAACAATGCGTACACGGAGACCGAAAATAAACATGAACTCGCTTTCTCCTCACAGAACTCTCACAGAACAACTGCATTTCCAGACTGACTGGGAAAACTTTAGGACATGAGCTGCGTAATTCATTCCGTAATCATTTTACATCATTTACACACACACACATATATATATATATATATATATATATATATATATATATATATATATATATATAGATAGATAGATAGATAGATAGATAGATAGATAGATTAGATAGATAGATAGATATATACTATATATATATATATATATATATATATATATATATATATATATATATATATATATATATATATATATATATAAGATAGGGGCACGGTGGCGCTTAGTGGTTAGCACGTTCTCCTCACACCGCCAGGGTTCCGGGTTCGATTCCCGTCTCGGCCATGTGTGTTTCGTTCCGTAGGATTCCCGTTGTGTTTGTGTGGAGTTTGTGCATGTTCTCCCCTCCCCGTGCCTCAGGGGGTTTTTTCTCCGGGTTCTCCGGTTTCCTCCCCTGGTCCAAAAACATGCACGGTAGGTTGATTGGCACCTTGGAAAATTGTCCCTGGTGTATGAATGAATGTGTGTGAATGTGTGTGTGTGTGTGTGTGTGTGTGTGTGTGTGTGTGTGTGTGATGTGTATCTCCTGCCTTAATGCCCATAGACGCCTGAGATAGACACAGACTCCCCCGTGACCCGAGGGAAGATCGGATAAAGCGCTAGAAGATGGCTAAGATGAATGAATGAATATGTATATATATATATATATATATATATATATATATATATATATATATATATATATATATATATATATATATATATATATAAATCCGTATAGAACAATTTAAGGTAATGTCTGTTCCAGCATTCCGAGCTCGAGGGCAGGAGATTCATTTGACACCAATTTAAAAAAATAATAATAATAATTAAAAAATAAATATATAAATAAATAAAAACCCCGGCCACGTCATACCCGCTCGTTCAAAACGCAATCAAGAGGAGAAATCATCCTGATTCATGGCTCATTCCATTAACCGAATTATCTGCCGCGGTGATGAATTGCACCGTCATAATAATTTCATTTGCATAATGTCTTTTCTGCTTCATTTCCGTCCTTACATGTGTTAGTAATTACTGAAGAAGCAGACCTGATCGCCTTTCAGCCCAAAAACACCCCACTCTTATTTATTTATTTATTTTTAAATACAAATGTTGATTTATTTCTTTACTGATTTAAAGATGACTTTCTTTGAGATCAAAGGAACGCATTTTTTTATCCGTTTGGTGCTTTTCGGGGCGAGAGGAAGAAATTCCCGACGTGCTTACGCGTTTATTAAAGCTGACCTTATGGTAAGTATGCAGTTCGTACAAGGCTGAGCAACTTTACGAGCAATTATAAAGCTGGCGCTGGGTTACGGCTCTCCAGCAGATAAAAAAAAAGAAATAAAAAAAAGAAAACGATGGCCTTCGGTGGTAATTACGGGATGGAATGAGCAGGTGATTCAGCGATGAATTGAAGGTTGATGAATTGAAAGTCAGGCATTAGATCAATGTAAAATAAAATAAATAAATTTAAAAAAATTAAATAATACAAACATTAAAAAATAAACATTTAAATGAAATTAAATGAAATTAAATGAAATTAAATGAAATTAAATGAAATTAAATTAGTGGGGGCACGGTGGTTTAGTGGTTATCACGTTCGCCTCACACCGCCAGGGTCCGGGTTCGATTCCCGTCTCGGCAATGTGTGTGTGGAGTTTGTGCATGTTCTCCCCGTGCCTCAGGGGGTTTTTTCTCCGGGTTCTCCGGTTTCCTCCCCGGTCCAAAAACATGCACGGTAGGTTGATTGGCACCTTGGAAAATTGTCCCTAGTGTATGAATGTGTGTGTGTGTGTGTGTGTGTGTGTGTGTGTGAGGTTGGTTGGCATTCCATCCAGGGTGTATCCTGCCTTAATGCCCATAGACGCCTGAGATAGACACAGACTCCCCGTGACCCGAGGGAAGATCGGATAAAGCGCTAGAAGATGAATGAATGAATAATTAAATTAAATTAAATTAAATTAAATTAAATTAAATTAAATTAAATTAAATTAAATTAAATTAAATTAAATTAAATTAAATTAAATTATATATGTTTTTAATTGTGCAGTTCTTGTTTACATTTTTTACATTTCATTCGAATTTTTTTTTTTTTTTTAAAAAGGAAGCGATTTCAATTTCCGGTTCCAGTTCAAACCGCTTTTGCATAGACGTATAGTAACGGGGCCTCAAAAGACATAGGACACCTAGATTAATACACCTGTTATGACACCTGTCATAAACATGACTACGTTTAGGCTGCATTTATAGTTATTTTTAGTTTATTTTTGAAATATGTTGACTACACTTTTTTTTTTTTTCATTTTAGGCCATGTAGGCCATCTTGACCATCCCACCATCATCACCATTCTGCCACTAGTGGGCCCTTGAGCAAGGCCCTTAATTCTCTAGTACTATGGATGAATTGGAATTTAAAGTCAGCTATTAGATCAATGTAAAAAAATAAAAAATTAAAAAATTAAAGATAAAAAAAAAAATCTTTAGGCACAGGTTATAACAGGTTATAACAGGTGTTTTTATTTATAACGCAATGTCTGGCATCAATTAAAGGCAATCATTTGACGTCATAAGGACAAAAGTCACCTGGCCATATGTGGTTCTTCAAATTCATCCATTAATACAAAGTGGGATGGAAACACTTCGGAATCTTGGAATTTTCCCGTCACTGGAAAGAAAACCTGCTCCAGCAGGTTTTGAGCTCCGACCCCAACCATATGGAATGACCCTGGAATTCTGGGAGTGAATGAGAACAAATCTCCTAGTGGAATATCGTCCTAGATTAGTGGGAACCGGAATGTGGGATGTAATGTAGTAGTTTAAATGGTTGAAGGTATTGGAATTTGCATCTGAATAGCATGGGTTCAAATCTCAGCCATACCAAACAGGCACTCCCGGGCCCCTAAAGAAGGCCCTTGCCAAATGCCATGAATGTCATTTGTATTATTAATCATTACTAATATTATTAGTATAATTTACTGAAACAATCAGACATTTTATTCAATCAAAGTTAAAAACAAAAGTAAATATTGTATTTATTTATTTGTTTGTTTGTTTGTTTGTTTATTTATTTATTTATTTATTTGTGAAAGCCCTGTATATTCCACGCACAGCTAGCCGCAGGAGATCTCCGTGTGCTGTGCCTGGTGCCTCGAGGCCACGCTGAGAGTCCATTAGCTGCTGTCCCACAGGCTCCAGACGGCCAAGATCGATGGGCTCGGCCTGTCACTTTTCATTTGGCCGATTTTTCCAGATGCATAAAGCTTTCTTGCTTCATTACCCAGGCAGAGAGAGAGAGAGAGAGAGAGAGAGAGAGAGAGAGGGAGAGAGAGAGAGAGAGAGAGAGAGAGAGAGAGAGAGAGAGAGAGAGAGAGAGAGAGAGAGAGAGAGACGGTGCAGGAGGAGACGAACAGGGCGCTGGGAGACGCTGCACCACCTGCAACCTCTCCACCTCAGCATAGCCATGCTCCATCTTCTCCACAATGATCATTCACATACTGTACACTCCTTCTGTCCTTCATATAACCTGCACAGCAATCAGATACTAACGCTTATGAAGCTTCTTAGAGTTACACAAAATAATTACAAATATATTCACTATACAACACAATACATACACAAGACAATGCAGACTATACAACGCAATACACACTGTACAACACAATACATACACAGCACAATACAGATTATACATCATAATACAGACTATACAACACAATACAGACTACACAAGACAATACAGACTACACAAGACAATACAGGCTACACAAGACAGTACCCACTACACAAGACAATACAGGCTACACAAGACAATACAGGCTACACAAGATAATACAGGCTATACACCACAATACACACTACACAAGACAATACACACTACACAAGACAATACAGGCTACACAAGACAACACACACTACACAAGACAATACAGGCTACACAAGACAATACAGGCTATACATCACAATACACACTACACAAGACAATACAGGATACACAAGACAATACAGGCTATACATCATGATACAGACTATACAACACAATACACACTACACAAGACAATACAAACTATACATAATAATACAGACTACACAAGACAATACAGACTACACAACATAATACAGACTATACAACACAATACACACTACACAAGACAATACAGGCTATACATAATAATACACACTACACAAGACAATACAGACTACAGAACATAATACAGACTATACAACACAATACACACTACACAAGACAATACAAACTATACATAATAATACAGATTACACAAGACAATACGGACTACACAACATAATACAGACTATACAACACACTACACAAGACAATACAGACTACACAACATAATACAGACTACACAAGACAATACACACTACACAACACAATACAGGCTATACATAATAATACAGACTACACAACACAATACACACTACACAACACAATACAGCTTAAATACTATAACAAAATACAGAGTATTGAGTACTGTTGTTGTGTACGATTACAACATCTGTATCATAGCAGCGTTTTTCTTTCTTTTTTTTCTCGTACTTGCGTTTTATAAAATACACTTTGCTCTTTGACGTACAGGCCGTGTGACATCGGCGTACGAGCGCTCTGCCTTTTCTGTTTGAGAGTCAGGTTATGAATTATAGATCTCGCCCACTGTTCCTGCGCCTGAAGAGCCTGCTGCTGTTTAAGCGTGGGATAAATAAAAACGCTGAAATACAACACG
>JACRUU010000006.1:3630136-3635136 GCA_030449085.1 Kryptopterus vitreolus
TATCTCACACCTGGTACCCTTTAGGGTCTCAGTTTAAAAAGGTTGGTGATCGATATATATTCCAAGTTTTTCATCACGTTCGACGGGTCCGGGTTCGATTCCCATCTCGGCCATGTTGTGTGTGTGGAGTTTGTGCATGTTTTCTCCGGGTTCTCCGGTTTCCTCCCCCGGTCCAAAAAAACATGCACGGTAGGTTGATTGCCACCTTGGAAAATTGTCCCTAGTGTATGAATGTGTGTGTGTGTGTGTGTGTGTGTGTGTGTGTGATGGTTGTGGCATTCCATCCAGGGTGTATCCTGCCTTAATACCCATAGACACCTGAGATAGACACAGACTCCCCGTGACCCGAGGGAAGATCGGATATATAGCGCTAGAAGATGAATGAATGAATAATAAATGGCGAAACATTTCCTCTAACCCGGGAGAAAAGTCGTTATCCCGTGTTTAACCTGCTCGGGACGACACGCCGTGTGCTCAGCAAAACCCCAATCTGCTGCCCGGTCCATTAATGACGGATATATTTAGAAAGTATAATTAGCATAAGCTTTGTTAGCATTGTTCTTCCTGTAAAGACCTCTGCTGTCAGCCAACGGAAAACTAGGACAATAAATAAATAAATACATAAATAAATAAATAAATAAATAAATAAAAAAAGGTGTGTCGTTGTAGAACCGGAGCGACGGACCTCAGAAAAGAAAAATAAAGAGCGTAATTAGATTTCCGACCAAAACGAGGAAGAGGCTAGCGCCCCCCCCAACCCCCCCCTCCCGCTCGCGGTTTGGGCGAGGACCAAATGAAATTAAAGCTGACAATGAGTTTGGCGCTGTTTACAAGTGGGTCAGCGATAGCAGCGAACGGCTGCGAAGGGAAACGCGAGACGATACGCTGCCGGCGTTGTGGAGGGGGAGGGGGGGTTGGGTAGGTTCGGAGAGGGGGGGGGGGGTCGCTTTTTTTTTCCTTTCATCGCTGAGCGGTTTATAGATGCGTTAAGCTTCGGATGGCTGCTTATGAAATAATCCACATACTCAAGCCCTGGTTTAGTGTTTATTGATTTGTGATTACGGCGTAATGTAATAAAGAGACTTCGGGTTACGCGGCGGAGGGAAAGAAATGACGGAAAGAAGAAGAAAAAGAAAAGAAGGCAATTCGGGGTTTGCTGATGCACTCGTTTCGAGGGATATTATCGGGAGGGGAGGGGAGGGGGTGGGTAGCTCAGTGGTCTAAGGCGCTGGGCTGCTGATCGGAAGATCCGGGGTTCGAGCCCCGGTATGGCCAAGCTGCCGCCCTTGGGTCCTTGAATAAGGCCCTTAACCCTATGTGCTCCAGGGGCGCCGTATCATGGCTGATACCCTGCGCTCTGACCCCAAACTACCAACATCAAGCTGGGATATGCGAAGAAAAGAATTTCACTGTGCTGTAATGTATATGTGACCAATAAAGTATTCTATACATTCTATAATAATATATTCTATTCTGAGGGGCACGGTGGTGTAGTGGTTAGCACATTCGCCTCACACCGCCAGGATCCGGGTTCGATTCCCGTCTCGGTCATGTGTGTGTGGAGTTTGCATGTTCTCCCCGTGCCTCAAGGAGGTTTTTCTCCGGGTTCTCCGGTTTCCTCCTGGTCCAAAAACATGCACAGTAGGTTGATTGGCACCTTGGAAAATTGCCCCTAGTGTATGAATGTGTGTGTGTGTGTGTGTGTGTGCCCTGCGATGGGTTGGCATTCCATCCAGGGTGTATCCTGCCTTAATGCCCATAGACACCTGAGATAGGCACAGGCTCCCTGTGACCCGAGGGAAGATCGGATAAAGCGCTAGAAGATGAATGAATGAAATGAATATTCTATTCTATTAGAAATAAAAATACGCGTAAAAAAAAAAAAAAAACTTTTCCGGCGGGGTTGAAGATGTTTTGGGAGGCGTGTGTAGATCTAACGCAGTTCTGAACGTAATGCATGGAGAGGGCGGAAGCTCGGGACTTTGGACCAGAAGGTCATGGGTTCGTATCTCAGCAGCTCCATGCTGCCACCTCTGGTATCTATGGATGAACTGCAATTAACTAATTGGTTTCTTTAATGAATGCATTCGAATTTTATTCATATACAATATACCCCGGATCCACTCTGTAGAAGAAATAACGTAGGTTGGTATGATGTCAGTGTTTTTCCTACATGGAATGTAAGACGTATGAGTGTTTGATAAAGGCTTTCATATAAAAAATATAAAAAAAAAACACCCTCGATTTTCTCCAATCCGATTGGCTTCTATTAATAACGCTCTGGTTCCGATACTCGATCATTTCTATAGTAACAGCTCCTTCACTGGCAGATGGACTTGAATGGCAGATGCTCAGAAAGACTGAGGTTTTTTTTTTTACAGATCTTTTATGGAGAAAAATTCAAAAAGGAAGTGAAGATGTTATAATGTGGAACGAAATGTACTTTATATTCCATAAGGTAGTAATACTTTGTACTCTGTACCCCAACAACAAATAAATAAATAAACGTTCAGTGCATCCACTCACGCTTCCTAAATTCCCACCCCAATGACGCCCCCTAGCTGCGCATTCACAACAGGTACGATCTCCTCACTATATTAGCGTATATTAGCGTACGGAACCTTACGCAAGCGCATCGCATTCCCAAATCCGTATTACTGCAATAAAGCGCATTTTTACTGAACGCAATAAAGCGCTTCCGTATAACCTAAACACCGTATCACCAGTTTATATGGAAAAGCAACCGGAACACAATTCTTAAAGGAGCCACGTCCCATATTTTACACTTCAAACCAACACTAAACAAATAAACATTATAATGAACAGCAAATTAATTTCTGTACATTTTTTTCTGGCTTTGGAGGAGAATTGTGTGTGTATGTGTGTGTGTGTGTGTGTGTGTGTGTGTGTGTGTGTGTGTGTCCTTTTTTTTAGTACAGTTTCATAGCCTTGTTATGGGGATGTTTTACAGTGTATATATGAGTGTCATAAAGTTTTCTCTGGGAACAAGTGTGTGTGTGTGTGTGGTGTGTGTGTGTGTGTGTGTGTGTGTGTGTGTGTGTGTGTGTGTGTGTGTGTTGTACATCCTTCACTCCCCTAGTGAGATATTGCTGTCCTGAGCAGTTTTCTGCCCTCCCCAAACGCCCCTCCACCCCCCTTCATAGAGCTCAGACGTGCTTTCTCTACTCTCTCTCTCTCTCTCTCTCTCTCTCTCTCAATCTATCTGTCGTTCTCTCTTTCTCTCTTTTTTTTCCTCAGCCGGGCCAATTGAATAAACCACAAAAAAGATCCACATGGCTGAGTATTCCCACTTCCTTGCTTGTCATCCGCTTCTCCTCGGAGCTAGCGCGTGCGAGAGAGAAAGAGAGAGAGAGAGAAAGAGAGAAAGATTTAGAACGAGAGAAAAAGAGGAGGATGCTGAGGATTCGAGAGATCTGGAGTCCTCTGGCCCTGGCGTCTCTCCTCCCTGCAGAATTACACCGGCAGGAAAGTTAAAGACGGCGTCCCTGGCGGCGATGATCCTCTTCCCGACTCTCTTTAACGCTTGTCTCATTTGCATTTCTCTTTTTTTTCTCTCTCTCTTTCCCTCTCTCTCTCTCTCACTCTTTATTGAAAAGCCTCGTGAAACAAATCGCCTTCTTTTCATCCTATTAACCTGCACGAAGAGGGGTAAAAAAAAAGAGAAGAAATACCCACAATGCTCTGGGCTCTGTACGGAGTCTAATTTCTCCCTGTGCGTTTCCTAATCGGAGCTCCGACTTCAAAGTGAAATTATTCCCAACCGGCGAACAGCTCGGAATTTTTATAATCTGTGTACATGATTTTTTTTTGGTGTGAAAAACATATTTTTTAACCCCGCATGGCCTTTTTGCACTGCTGGGATTTGACACGTTTCCGTGACGACGCCAAGCGGCGTAATTCACTAACACTGAGGATACGTTTGCGCTCAAAGGAACAATCTGGCAACCTAAACATTAATGGTTTCATACACATAATACATACTATTTCGGTGATGTCATTTAATTATGTTATTGTTTCCATAGTAACTAATTATCACTATACATCTTTCTGTGATCTCAGCATTTCACTTCAAAACAACTCACTTCGGAAGGCTAATATTACATCATCATTACATCATCATTACATCATTCAATTCATTTCCCGTAACAGCACGGCCCAGACTGGATTATGCATTATAAAGCTCACAGTGAAGTCGTTAATGAAGCCCAGAAAAAAATAAAACGAGTAAAAAAATACAAATAATAAAGAGAATATGTAATGAGTAAATTTTTAATTAAAAAGTATAAAAAAATAACTGAGGAAAACAATCACATTTTCACTGATAATGAGCAGAAAAAGGTTTAAAACACATTAAATAATAGTATTTTTTTATTTAGAAAATGTGTATTATTATTATTATTATTATTATTATATAATTAGGAACAATCACATTTGTATTGATAATAAGCAGAAAAAGGTTTTTAGAAAATCAATAATGGTCATATATTATTTAGAATTGTTATTATTATTATTATTATTATTATTATTATTATTAAGAGAATGAGCAAGCAAAGTAATGAGTGAATAAAGAAAAAACATATTAATATAATAATAATAATAATTAATAATAATAATAATATTATTATTATTATTATTATTATTATTATTATTATTATTATTATTATTATTTTATTCATTAGGAACAATCACATTTGTATTGATAATAAGCAGAAAAAGGTTTTAGAAAATCATATAATAGTCATTTTTTATTTATAATTGTTTTATATTATTATTATTATTATTATTATTATTATTATTATTATTATTATTATTATTTTATTTTTATTATTAAAGATAAGCAAGCAAAGTATGATTGAGAATAAAGAAAAAACATTAAAGATGTTTTTTTTGATTTTACATTTTTATTGCTAAACAAATTAGTTTTTTTTTATTTATATTATATTAAAGTCAAATAATTATTAATAATATTAATAATAATA
>JACRUU010000006.1:3642636-3655136 GCA_030449085.1 Kryptopterus vitreolus
CAAACATCTTCTAGTGCCATGTGAAAAGGGGCGGAGCCACTGCTATATGTCCCTGCTCTATAATCCTGCCATATGACTCTGCTGTATGACTGCTATATGTCCCTACTGTATAACCATGCCATATGACTTTGCAGTATGACCATGCTGTATAACCCTGCCTTATGACTCTTCATAATAATACAGCCATATGACTGTTTTATGACCATGATGTATAACCCAGCCTTTTAACTCTTCCTTATAATGCTGTCATATGACTCCTGTATGACTACTCTATGACCCTACAGTATAACCCCGCCGTATGACCCCTCCGTATGACCGCTCCGTATGACTGCTCCATACGCGCTTGCTGAATGACCCCAACATATGTAGTATGTGTGTGTGTGTGTGTGTGTGTGTGTGTGTGTGTGTGTGTGTGTGTGTGTGTGTGTGTGCACTGCACCTGTGTGTCATGAGGGTTAAGCAATGATGATGAGCTGATGAAGAGAATGAGTCTGGACCATTTGGAGCTCTGCTGAGTGTGTGTGTGTGTGTGTGTGTGTGTGTGTGTGTGTGTGTGTGTGTGTGTGTGTGTGTGTGTGTGTGTGTGTGACAGTGATTAGCTATGCTGATGTGTGACCTGCACTGTGGTGAGGACAGGAAGGAGCGTTGACCACCATCTGGGAGAGTGACGAGGCCTGGCATCTTCAAGTCTTTAATTATTCAAAGCTTTCCTGATGGACACCACATGTGTGTGTGTGTGTGTGTGTGTGTGTGTGTGTGTGTGTGTGTGTGTGTGTGTGTGAGAGAGTTATAGAGAGAAGCAGAACAGGACATATAGAGAATGAAGAGAATGAAAACAAGAAAGAATGACATGGAGAGATAGACATAGTGATAGCGATAAAGAGGGAGTGAGAAAGAGAGAGATAGAGAGAGTATGAATGATAGATAGGGCTGAAAGCCTGAGAGAGAGAGAGAGAGAGAGAGAGAGAGAGAGAGAAAGGTATAGAGAGAAGGAGGGGAGAGAACAAGAATGAATGACATGGAGAGATAGACAAACTGATAGAGATAAAGAGAGAGAGAGTGAGAGAGAGCGAGAGAGAGAAATAGAGAGTATGAAAGATAGATAGAGCTGAAAGCCTGAGAGAGAGAGAGAGAGAGAGAGAGAGAGAGAGAGAGAGAGAGAGAGAGAGAGAGTTATAGAGAGAAGGAGAACGGGACATATAGAGAATGAAGAGAGGGGAGAAAACTAGAAAGAATGACATGGAGAGATAGACATACTGATAAAGAGAGAGAGAGTGAGAGAGAGAGAGAAGGAGAACATGAGATATATATAATGAAGAGATGGGAGAGAACAAGAAAGAATGACAGAGATAGACATACTGATAGAGACAAAGAGAGAGAAAGCGAGAGAGAGAAAGACAGAGTATGAAGGATAGATAGGGCTGAAAGCCAGAGAGAGAGAGAGAGAGAGAGAGAGAGAGAGAGATAGTGAATGAAGAGAGGGTAGAAAACAAGAAAGAATGACATGGAGAGTTAGACATACTGATAGACATAAAGAAAGAATGAGAGAGAGAGAGAGAGTTATAGGTAGATGGAGAACAGGACATATAGTGAATGAAGAGAGGGTAGAAAACAAGAAAGAATGACATGGAGAGTTAGAAATACTGATGGAGATAAAGAGAGAGAGAGAGTGAGAGAGAGAGAGAGAGAGAGAGAGAGTGAGAGAGAGTATGAAAGATAGATTGGGCTGAAAGCCTGAGAGAGAGAGAGAGAGAGAGAGAGAGAGAGAGAGAGAGAGAGAGAAATTTACATAAATGTCAGAGCAGTTATAACCGTCAGGGTTTGTTATAACCGTCAGAGCAGTTATAACCGTCAGGGTTGTTATAACCGTCAGGGTTGTTATAACCGTCAGGGTTGTTATAACCCTCATGGCAGGAGTGTGTTTGCTTTGTTTGTCTGTCTTTATGTAAATGTCGATTTACATAAATGTCATAAATTTACATAAATGTCAGAGCAATTATAACCGTAGGGGTTGTTATAACCGTCAGGGTTTGTTATAACCGTCAGGGTTGTTATAACCGTCAGGGTTGTTATAACCATCAGGGATTGTCATAACCGTCAGGGTTTGTTATAACCTTCAGGGTTGTTATAACCCTCCTGGCACGCGTGTGTTTGTTTCGTTTCGTTTGTCTGTCTTTATGTAAATGTCGATTTACATAAATGTCATAAATTTACAAAAATGTCAGAGCAGTTATAACCGTCAGGGTTGTTATAACCGACAGGGTTTGTTATAACCTTCAGGGTTTGTTATAACTGTCAGGGTTGTTATAACCAACAGGGTTTGTTATAACCGTCAGGTTTATTATAACCGCCAGGGTTTGTTATAGCCGTCAGGGTTTGTTATAACCGACAGGGTTTGTTATAACCTTCAGGGTTGTTATAACCCTCCTGGCACGAGGGGTGAAAAAGAGTGAAAAGAGGGGTTTTATTTTTATTACACCTGCTGCACAGATGAACTGAACACCAGCCTGAAACTAAATGACTGGCTCGCTAATACGATTCCTGCCGTGCCGCGTCTATTACAGCCGAGCGCGAGATTACAGTCGCGCGCTGAAACATTTGTTTATATGGCATTCTTTATTTCACCACCTGCTGGCTTTATTTTCTCCGTAATGTGCTTTTTTGTGCGTTTCTGTTTTATAAAGGCGGTAAGAATCTAATTGTTGGCGTCGGGTTTCAGTAGTCGGGAGATCTGCGTTTCTCAGTCACAGGGTGAATCTAGTGAAGCGTCCAATATATGCACACAAGTGGACGTTGTGCCTGTCAGTCACAGTGTAGGAGGTGTGGCCTATGTGCCTGTAAGTTACAGTGTAGGAGGGTAGGAGGTGTGGCCTCTGTGCCTGTCAATCACAGTTTAGGGGGTGTGGCATATGTGCCTGTCAATAACCGTGTCAAAAAATTGTGGCCTCTGTGCCTGTCAGTCAGAGTACAGGAGGTGTGGCCTATGTGCCTGTCGGTAATAGTGGAGAAGAATTAGCTTGTGTGCCTGTCAGTCTCAGTGTAAGAGGTGTGCTCTGTGCCTGCTAGTAAAAGTACAGTAAGCTTTGCTTGTGTGCCTGTCAGTCTCAGTGTAAGAGGTGTGGTCTGTGCCTGCTAGTAAAAGTATAGGAAGCTTTGCATGTGTGCCTGTCAGTCAGAGTACAAGAGGTGTGGCCTCTGTACCTGTCGGTAATAGTGGAGGAGAATTAGCTTGTGTGCCTGTCAGTCTCAGTATAAGAGGTGTGGTCTGTGCCTGCTAGTAAAAGTTTAGAAGCCTTTGCTTGTGTGCCTGTCAGTCAGATTACAGTACAGGAGGTGTGGCCTCTGTGCCTGTCTGTAATAGTGTAGGAGGGTTAGCTTGTGTGCCTGTCAGTCTCAGTGTAAGAGGTGTGCTCTGTGCCTGCTAGTAAAAGTTTAGGAAGCTTTGTTTGTGTGCCTGTCAGTCAGAGTACAGGAGGTGTGGCCTGTGTGCCTGCCAGTTACAGAGTAGGAGGCATGGCTTGTGTGCCTGCCAGTCACAGAGTAGGAGGCATGGCTTGTGGGCCTGTCAGTCTCAGTATAAGAGTTGTGCTCTGTGACTTAGCAAAGGTTTAGAAAGCTTTGCTTGTGTGCCTGTCAGTCAGAGTACAGGAGGTGTGGCCTGTGTACCTGTCAGTCACAGAATAGGAGGCATGGCTTGTGGGCCTGTCAGTCTCAGTGTAAGAGGTGTGATCTCGGTCTGTTAGTAAAAGTGTGGGAGGCTTTGCTTGTGTGCCTGTCAGTCACAGAATAGGAGGCATGGCTTGTGGGCCTGCCAGTCACAGAGTAGGAGGCATGGCTTGTGGGCCTGTCAGTCACAGAGTAGGAGGCATGGCTTGTGGGCCTGTCAGTCACAAAGTAGGAGGCCTGGCTTGTGAGCCTATCAGTCACAGAGTAGGAGGCCTGGCTTGTGGGCCTGTCAGTCACAACGTTGGAGGTGTGGCCTCTGTGAAGTTTATTAACAGTGAAAGACCTCATCTTTTGTAATATTCTTGGTTTTTGTGCCCCTCAGTCGCACTGACGGAGGGGGAGGGGGGTTGGGGGGGGTATGGGCGTGGCCTCGCTGTCTACCAGTCACCAACAAATGAGGCATTGGATTTCGAGTCTGGAGCTAAAAGTAGCCGCTTCACAAAAGTCAGTTTTCCATTCGCTGTCAGAGAGAGTAACTTTGACAGCTATAGCAGGCAGGCGTCTGTGTCTTCATTACCACACACACACACACACACACACACACACACACACACACACACACACACACACACACACACACAAAGCAGAAAGAGTGCAGAGTCAGGTGCAGCGTAACAGAACAGCGCCTCGAGCTCACAGTTCAGAGGCGATGGAGTTGGCCTGACAGGCTGTTGTCATTTCCTGGTTGTAATGGCTCCGCGCAGTCATCACTCACGCGTTTACGGCGGCGGCGGCGTGAACGACACGGACGCTCGCAGATTAGCCAAAAAAGTGTGGCAAGGCCATTAACGAGCTCGTTACGCTAAACGAGTGATTAATCAGGGGCTAAAACGTGTGTGTAAAAGAGTGTGACGGAATGTAAGGGAGTGGTGAACTCAATGATTGAGGCATCGGGTTTAGGATCTGTTAGGACCAAGGTGCCACTCTTGGGCCCCTAAGCAAGGCCCCTATCCATATTACTGTCCTGAAAGCATGAGCTCCGCATGCTCAGTCTGGCAACCTTTTTGTCAAAGTGATCTGGTACATCTCTAGCTGTTTCTGGATCCAAAGTGAGCTGGTACATCTCTAGATGGTTTTGGATCCAAGGAGAGCTGATACATCTCTAGATGGTTCTGGTCCAAAAGAAGCTGATACATCTCTAGATGGTTCTGGATCCATAGGAAGTTAATAGATCACTAGATGGTTCTGGTTTGAAAGTGATCTGGTACATCTCTAGATGGTTCTGGATCCAAAGTGAGATGGTACATCTCTAGATGGTTCTGGATCTAAAGTGATCTGGTACATCTCTAGATGGTTCTGGATCCAAAGTGATCTGGTACATCTCTAGATGGTTCTGGATCCAAAGTGATCTGGTACATCTCTAGATGGTTCTGGATCCAAAGTGATCTGGTACATCTCTAGATGGTTCTGGATCCAAAGTGGTTCTGGATCTGGTACATCTCTACATCTCTAGATGGTTCTGGAATCTGGATCTACACATCTCTAGATGGTTCTGGATCCAAAGCTGATCTGGTACATCTCTAGATGGTTCTGGATCCAAAGTGATCTGGTACATCTCTAGATGGTTCTGGATCCATAGGAAGTTGATAGATCACTAGATGGTTCTGGATTGAAAGTGATCTGGTACATGTCTAGATGGTTCTGGGTCCAAAATGATCTTCTGCTTCCTCTCAGGATATGCAGATCCAGCTTAAATGTCACCAGTAGGGGCGCTATTATGGAGGTCCAGTGCACACACATGCATACCATCTCTAGCTGGTTCTGGATCCAAAGTGATCTGGTACATCTCTAGACGGTTCTGGATCCAACCGACGTTCTACTACGTGAGAAACTGAAGTCCCCGTGCTGTAATGAACACGTGAGCAAGAATCAAACCCCGCACTCGTTTACACCGCGCCTCACCGGAAGTCCGGATTTGTTATATCTCAAATTAATTACATTTTCAGCACAAGATGATTTATTTATCCCGACCAATGGGATACTAATTTATCGCCGCTTGTCACGCTCAGTCTGGCAACCTTTTTAGAAATGCAGCAGCGCTCCAAATAATTCGCACCGCGTGAAATTTATTCCGGCGAGCTTTCTCCAAAATGGACCAAATCTCGAATTAATATGTCCGACTAATATGTTCACGTTTCTCTTCCTTCTGATCGTCGATATATCTATATATATATATATATATATATATTATATATATATATATTATATATATGGGGCACGGTTTTTAGTTTAGTGGTTAGCACGTTCGCATCGCTCACACCACCAGGGTCCGGGTTCGATTCCCGTCTCGGCCATGTGTGTGTTGTGGAGTTTGCATGTTCTCCCCGTGCCTCAGGGGGTTTTTCTTTCCGGGTTCTCCGGTTTCCTCCCCCGGTCCAAAAACATGCACGGTAGGTTGATTGGCACCTTGGAAAATTGTCCCTAGTGTGTATGAATGTGTGTGTGTGTGTGATGGGTTGGCATTCCATCCAGGGTGTATCCTGCCTTAATACCCATAGACGCCTGAGATAGACACAGACTCCCCGTGACCCGAGAGAAGATCGGATAAAGGGGTAGAAGATGAGTGAATGAATGAATGAATGAATGAATGATTACTAGTCTTGTGATATTTATCTGCAGGAGGAAATGAACGCTGTGAAGTTTTCCTGATGGACGTCTTCGTCAGGGTTCTGACAGCATCTCGATACGCCTCGGTTTCTTGCGCGCTCGTTCACGACAGCGATCGATTTTACGGCGAATTGTGTTTTAGAGTTTCGACGGGTAATGGTAGAGGTCAGCGAGTGGCATTCGGGTGTTACACACACACACACACACACACACACACACACACACACACACACACACACACACACACACCTTATAGAAATCACTACCTACAGAGCACGACTCTTATAAGGAACCTCTAATGGCTGTACAGTGGCTTGCATAAATACACTGCACACACCACATGCACACACAACACACACACACACACACACACACAACACACACACACACACACACACACACACACACCATATCTATATTTTGTACGATTTGCAGTAACTAAGACCTGAAATCGATTTAGTATCATGTTACAATTTTACAAAATAACAAAATGCTAATAGTATGTTTTTATTAATAGGAATCGAATTAATTTAATTCACTTTAAAGGCACTAATTTTCCTAACGAACCTAAACGTATCATCGCTTTATATGGAAGGCAACCAAAACCGGAACAATAATTCTTAAAAAGGAGCCACGTACCATATTTACCAATTAAAACAACCACTAAATATTCAACAAGAAACTAATTAATTAAAAAATTAATATTAAAAGAATAATTTCCATGGGAAAATTATTAAAAAAAATAAAATATTTTATTATATAATGTATTAAATATAAAATATAAATATATTATATATATATATATATATATATATATATATATAATATAGATATATATTTATATATATATATATATATATATTTATATACATATAATGTATATTATTATAACATCTGTTACAGTTTTAGAATCATGAAAAGAATTTAAAATGTTAAATGTTATTAATCACAAGTTAATAATAAAAATTATAACAATAAAATAAACAATTAAAATCCATCCTACATTTTTGCCTGCTTGGCCCTTAGGGGGCGCCACAGCTGATCACCATATTTATTTATTTATTTATTAGCTATTTGCATAGGCATGTTTTTTTTTTACACACTGGGGATTTGAACCAGATCCCAATGACATAACCAATGAGCTACAAAATAAAGCATTAATAATTCATAATAATGAATAAAAACTACAAAATGTAAAAAAATATTTGCGCTGACATTTCCTCATTGCGCTTCTTCCACCGAGCATCTGTTCTGCAGATTTTATCTTCTTTTTGTGTGTGTGTGTGTGAATCTCTCTAATCATGTCTTCACGAAGAGCAGATGGCACAGCGATTACGGTGTGACGAAGGTGACGGACGGACTCCGGGTTAAGTATGTTTGCGGTTTTCACACACTAAGCAGACACATCATGTGTGCCTAAGGAGGCGGCAAAAATGCATGCTTTTAATATAATCTTACAAGATTTCAAATTAAATAAATAAATAAATAAATAAATAAATAAATAAATAAAAAAATAAAAACACATAGACACTTGTAGAATTAAGTCACATTCACTGTAGCTGTTGGGTTGCCAGATTGATGTCATTTACTGCAGCCTTTAAATAGAAAGATATTTTCTTTCTGCATTCAAGAAGGACAATAAAGAATTAATATTATTTTAGATGAATAATTGGGAATTATACAGACGGCAAACATTCAAATAATTAGGTAAATAAGTATTTGCCTAATTTTTAAATATATTTAAATTTTTAATTTAAGTTATTTTTATTGAGAATGCAACATGTATAGATACAAAAATACAGACATAAAAATCCTCATTCTCCATACATTCAAACCACACAATTGGACAAACAAAAACAAACACACACAATCACATACACACTCGCGCACACACACACACATACACACACACACACACACACACCAAATCCTCCTATTTGAACAACAGAAAGTAAGAAAATAAGAATTATCATGTTCATTCATTCATTTTCTAGCGCTTTTCTAGCGCTTTATCCGATCTTCCCTCGGGTCACGGGGAGTCTGTGTCTATCTCAGGCGTCTATGGGCATTAAGGCAGGATACACCCTGGATGGAATGCCAACCCATTGCAGGACACACACACACACACACATTCACCACATTCACATTCACACACTAGGGACAATTTTCCAAGGTGCCAATCAACCTACCGTGCATGTTTTTGGACCGGGGGAGGAAACCGGAGAACCTGGAGAAAAACCCCCTGAGGCACGGGGGAGAACATGGACAAACTCCACACACACATGGCCGAGACGGGAATCGAACCCGGACCCTGGTGGTGTGAGGCGAACTTGCTAACCACTAAAATACCCAATTACATTCAATTAAATACACTAAATACACTATAAAAATTCAAATATGATTCTACCACCACCATGCTTCAAAGCCCGATCCAAATATCAAGTAAGGAATTTCAACAAATGATTCATTGCCATGTGGGCCACGCTGGTTTAGTGGTTAGCACGTTCGCCTCACACCGCCAGGGTCCGGGTTCGATTCCCGTCTCGGCCATGTGTGTGTGGAGTTTGTGCATGTTCTCCCCGTGCCTCAGGGTTTTTTTTTTTTCCGGGTTCTCCGGTTTCCTCCCCCGGTCCAAAAAACATGCACGGTAGGTTGATTGGCACCTTGAAAAATTGTCCCTAGTGTGTGAATGTGGTGTGTGTGTGTGTGTGTGTTGTGTGATGGGTTGGCATTCCATCCTGGGTGTATCCTGCATTAATGCCCATAGATGCCTGAGATAGACACAGACTCCCCGTGACCCGAGGGAAGATCGGATAAAAAGCGCTAGAAGATGAATGAATGAATGAATGAATGAATGAATGATTCATTGCAATGTGTAAATTTCTGCTCCTTTTATTTTTTTTTCTAAGCTAATTTTTTCCCCATTAAACTGCCACTGCATAAAACGTTAACTTCCCAGTCCAGACACAAAAGAAAGGGAGAAAAAAAAGCGTTGCCAGCTTTGGATTAATATCACAGTGTGTGGTTAAGAGAGCGATACCCCCCCACCACCCCGGACCCTACCCCATCCCCCCCCATTGCCCCCCCCCCCCCACCCCTCACCCCCCCCCCCCCCCGCCCCTCCTCAGGATCGAGAGCATGGTGTGTTTGATCTGCTGCTAGTTTCTGGTTACTTAGCAGTCAAGTCTCGGTCTCGCGAGAGCACAATTTGCAAATCAAGCTGGATCTGGGTCTGTGTCAGGAGCGGCTGCTATGCATGCGCACACACACACACACACACACACACACACACACACACACACACACACACACATTAGCCACAACACTTACACACTGGAGAGAAAGGGTAGTGCTGGAGGCACGGAGTGAGAAGGCTGGAAGTAGCACGCTGTTTAAATGGAGATCCCAAGAGCTCTCTATTACAAAGACAAGAGCAGTTAGACAAGAGCTACTGTTGTCTTAGGAGCACCATTTAGTGTGCACTCAAAAAAACAACACTGCTACACACACCACACAGTACATCCACTGTTTAAATGGAGATTCACCAAGAGCACCCTTTCACAAGACTGGAGAGCATTACACAAGAGCTACTGTTTGTCCTTAGGTCCACCATGTTTGTGACTCAAAAAAACAAACTGTCTTACACCACACACACACACACCATTGCATTTTTCCCACACGTCCGTGAATGCACTCTCTCTTACACCCTACCTTTTCGTTTCTGAATGACCTTCCGTCCTGTGAACCTCTACAGCATTCATAGGGCTACGCGAGGCATCCGTAAGCTGTACGTAACACCCTTCGTTCCTTGTCAATGTACGTTCCAGCTGCATATCCAAAATGAAGGGCTTATGAAGGGTTTATGAAGGTGTTACGTCGCGCAGCCTTCAATAAGATGTGCCTCGTTCATAATCGCCGATGGTTATCTTCATGATATGTCGGGTCTATGCAGCGCTATAAATGTACATACGTTTACATGAAAGTAGTCGTTAATAGTTGCGAATGCTTTATGTAGCTGTTATTCACGTCCAAAAGCATAAAATCGATAAAGAGCAGTTCATTTATCCTATGAAAGGGTTTATATGGGTTGCATTTAGGTGCTATGAACACCACTCTTATATTAAGAGATTGAAATTAAGCCATAAAGTAATTTATTTCTCTTTAAGAAGGGTTTAGGAAGGTGTCCTATGAACACTTCCTTTAAGTGCACGTTAGTTTGCCCTAATGCAGACAATTGCAGTTAACATTCACCTTTATGAATGCTTTATGGAGGTCGTATGAATGTTTCCGTAGTTTTATACACTATATCTACAGAACGTATATAAAAAATACGAAGTGTTGATGTAGATGTCATATACTCGTAGTGAATAGCAAAAAAAAAATGTTAATGCTTGAGTTAATGAAGGCGTTATGCAGTTCTACGCCACTCTTACGTAATCTACTATGCGACAGTGAAATAACCAACAACAGCTAATAGTGCTTCTATGAACACTGCTTGTAATTTCCCGTAAGGTAGCTAACAGAAGTTTATGTTCATCTTATGAAGGCCATTATGTAGGTCTTATGTTGTTCTATGAGCACCACCCATATGCAAGGTGTTCATTAACATCAAAAGTAGCCAATAACAGGCTGTATAGCATTTATGACGGGTTTATGCATAGCCAATAGAAGGCTATATCAAACTGACGAAGGGTTTATGCATGTATTATGTATGTATTATGTATGTATTATGTAGCTATCCTTGAGCAAACAAATGAACCCTTTGAAAGCTTCTTTGATTCGCATTTTAAAGACGGTAATAGAGTTTTGAATTGTCTAGACGCAAAGTCTCGGGCTTTTGAGGGTCTTTAGACACGCTTTGTACCCGAGTGTGTGGTTTTGTGAACCTGAACATGCGTTTGGTGTAACGTCTCCTTCACACGATCTCCCGCTGCCGTGTGATTTACATGCTTTGATCAGGAGATGAAGATTCTTAATCACTCAGGCGGGAAATCAATTTTAGTCGCTTTTTTTTCACTCTGCATTTTATCTCTCTCACACACACACACACACACACACACACACACACACACACACACACACACACACACATCTCCCATTGTCTCTCTGCTTTGTCCTTCTGAACTCGTGCAGAGAATCCTCACAGGCTTTACGCAGATGTTTACCAATATCTTCTTCGTTTTTTTTGTTTTTGTTTTTGTTTTTTGTTATTTTTTGTTTGTGGCTGCAGGTAGGTTTATTCCCAGGACCAGTGGCCTACTTACCCAGCGTCTGTGTAGCCGGACATGTAAAATGATCTGTGCAGTGAATATCTGAGACTAAAAGGCATCAGAGGTGAAGTGTTCCAGCATTCGGAAGTGGCGCTTATAAACATGATGACGAATAAAAAAATAAAGTATAAATAACAGATGCAGGTTTGGAGTCTTAATATGACAATCTCTGTGGGAACGACAACACGGTTCTAATGCAGTCTGTTCGTTCTCCACAGTCCATAGGATTGCATTATAAAGGTTTTCAGGCATTATCCATCCATTGTCCAGGTATTTTGTTGTTTGTTTGTGATTTTGGCTGTTGGGAATAATTGAGAAAGTGCCAACATTCCTGAGTGTGTGTGTGTGTGTGTGTGTGTGTGTTTGTTGTACTGGGACAATATTGTTTATAAAGGGTTTAGGAAGGCATCCTACAGTTCTATGAACGCTTGCTTTAAGTGCATGTCAGTGTGCAGACTAGAGCAGTTTATATTCACCTTTACGGAGCTTTACGGAGGTCGTATGAATGTTTATGTAGTTATAAACACATTTGTTTTGATGGCAAAAGCTTCCAATGCTTTTACATGTAAGGTGGAAATTTAAAAAATGAAGGTAAATGAAAGAATAAAGGGTTACTGCAAAAAGTATTTTACTAGAAAAATATAAACATAGTACTATTGCAATATTATGATGATAATAATAATAATAATAATAATAATAATAATAATAATAATAATAATAATAATAATAATAATAATAAATAATTGAAATGATAAATTCTTCATTTGTACATTTATTTATTTTAATTATATTAAAATCATTTAATTTATTTATTATTAATTATTATTATTATTATTATTATTATTATTATTATTATTATTATTGGCTGCACGGTGGCTTAGTGGTTAGCACGTTCGC